>LKNJ01000126.1:211973-243904 GCA_002120245.1 Maccullochella peelii | reverse complement strand
GCACAATTGGTGGCTGACTAAATACTTTTTTGCCCCACTGTATGTGCCTGTCTTTGCATGTATTTACACAGACAGTTTACATATTTGTGTTTTGGTTGAAGTCATTCTTATGTCATTTTTCTGACATATATGTTAATTTGCGTGCCTATTTCTGTGTTTCGTGAGTGTGTGAGATGCTGGAGTGGGAGAGTGTGTTCGTTGTTTATGGATTGTAAGGAAGTGTTAAGTGTTTCTGTGCGAGCTGCAGAGTGACTGGAGCTAGTAAAGCCATTTAGCAGCCCCTGGAGTAACCCTGGAGACTGCTGTGTTGACGCCACTCTGACTGCTATTACAGACAAGTTTAAGAGGCTGTAAAACATTTGGCTACTTTTCCTCTCTCTCTCTCTTTATGTGTGTGTGTGTGTGTGTGTGTGTGTGTGCGTGCGTGTGCTTGTCAGAGCAATTTGAAAAAGTCTGCCAGCTATTGTAACAACAACAGTAGCTGTTCTTGCGATTAGTATCAGCTGTAGGAGCCCAAATAACAATGTCTTAAAACTTAAATAGAGCATATTTTGTGTGTGTGTGTGTGTGTCTCATTATTGGTCTAATGTTAGGTAACTGTTTGTAAACACAAATGAGGATAGTCAATTTAATGTCTAAGTGTTAACATAGTGGCTGACACAAGAACACACACACTCAGACATGCCAATGTGATGAGGGTTAATGAGTAGGTAGTGTGTTACAACCTCTTTTTCCATCCTAATGACCCATCCCTGCTTACACACACACAAACACACACACACACACACACACAAACACACACATTGTGCTTTTTAATGAGCTGACGGGGCAGAGCAGGTCCCCCCCTGCTGTCCTCACAGTCCCCCTGTGTAGTGGGTGTTTTTGTGTGTGTGTGTGTGTGTGTGTGTGTGTGTGTTAGAGAGAGAGAGAGAGAGAAAATGAGCGAAAGTGAAGGAGAGTGCGCGAGAGACACAATAAAAGGTGTCAAAGACACAGGTCTCAACATGTCCTATATCACTTACATCATGCGGAGCATGTACGTAGGCGTGTTTGTGTTTGGATGAATGGAGTCACACCTGGATGTAGTTTCCATTTTGGCAAAGCTGGGGGTAGTTTTATTATTAGTTTGTTGGCATACGTTGGAATATTTTTAGCCACGGCAGGTTGGTGGCTCAAGGGACAGGGGTGTCAGTTGGTCTAACAATTTGGTCCCGAGTTAAAATATATAAAAAATTGGATAAATTGCAAAGAAATTTGGTACAGACATTAATGGTTCCCAGAGGATCAATTGTAAAGACTTTGGTGATGATTTCATTTAGTGCCACCAGTAGGTCAAATTTTACACTTGTTCAACACTCTACTTCAGAGTATACCTTAAAACTAATATACCAAAACTAATGGTCTCAGTTGTACTTTGAGATTAATGCTAACATGCTAAAGCTTAGTATGTGTGTAGCTATGTTGCATGTTAGCACGTTTGTAACTTAGCATGCTAACAAGTTAAATGTTACATATTAGTCTGCTAACTGTAAGTATGTTAGCGTGATGTTGTCTACAATCAGCTCAAAAAGATTTTTAAAAAAACCTTGTTTTATTTGCCGAGTGTTTTTGCAGTCGTGCTTATTCACAGTCATCAGCTGTAGCGTTTAGCTAGCTAGCAGCTTACACCCTGAGCTTGTGTGAGCGAAGTGTGGCTGTGTTTGTTTGACAGCTCAGACTGATCCCAAAACTTACCAGGAAGTTTGGTACGTTCTCAGATCAACAACAGTTCTTTCTTTTATTTTTCTCCAGACGTCTCTTGTTTTTCCTCTTGCCTTTGTACATTCATGAAGTATAGTCACTCAACCTCTAGATAAGCACAAATTTTTGCTAAAATTGAAACATTTTCAACTTGCGTGGGCATTATCTTGTCTCTGTCCATTTCATTTCCATTGACTTTGTATGTATTAAGTGTATATGCTTCCACTAAAATTGACTTAATTCAGTCTGAACACACCTTTAGCTGTTGTTTGAGATTAATGCTAATATGCTAAATGTTATCATTTTTGTAGCGACTTTAATACGTTTGTATATTTGTAGCAATGTCAGTATGTTAGCTTGTTTGTAATATGATAACTGTAATCATGTTAGTATGCTAACACTAGCTAACACAGTAAACCCAAAACAGCTGAAAATGAAGTCTGAGTTGTCCTATAATGGCCACTGTATGAAGGATAAACCCTTTTGTATTTGGTAACAACGTGTCCTTTCCACTGGCACCATCCTCAGCCCAAACTTACTTTTTTTTAACCCGATATTGATATGAATAGCAAAGCTGTCTCTCTATTTTTTGTTTATCCAACAGTTTTCTGGTGTGCAATGAGCATTACCGCCTCATGGGGCTGCTAGCATGGCCTTTTAGTTGTGTTTATTCATTCAGTCATCACTTTTAAAAAAGATTCCTAAAGGGAGTTAAATGTCTTAATTTGTATTTAGGACTGTTGAGTGTTTCACCCTCCAACCCCCTGCTGTCCGGGGCAGCAGAGGTCAGAGGTGAAGGGTGAAAGGTCACTGTCGGAAACCTCCCCTCCCCCACATCACCCCTGTCCCCGAAG
Organism: Maccullochella peelii; assembly: GCA_002120245.1. NCBI lineage: Eukaryota > Metazoa > Chordata > Actinopteri > Centrarchiformes > Percichthyidae > Maccullochella > Maccullochella peelii. The sequence continues at coordinate 241,310 of LKNJ01000126.1, read as the reverse complement.
CAGACAGAGCTGACTAGCAGAGAGACAGAGTGATGGATGGAGGGTTAACGCTACCCTCTGCCACACACACACACACACACACACACACACACACACACACACACAGACGACTCAAACCACACTCCCACCCTCCCCGTCATCACCATAAACCCTCCTCCTCTTTCTACTCCCCCCTCCCCCCCGACCACCACCACCCTCCCGGGAGTGCGAGCCAAAAGGAGGAAGGATGAAGAATGAACAGAGAAAAGAAAATGACAGAGAGCACAGTTTGAGAGAGAGAGAAGAGACAGCTAAGGAGAGAAAATGGAAAGATAAAAAGAGTGACAGAGAAAAGAGGAGGAGGAGGTAGGGTGGAGAGGGTGATAGATGGAGAGGGAGGGGAAGGAGGAGGGGGGGGCGGTGGATGGAGAGGGGAAGGAGGAGGGGAGGGGGAAGTGGATAGAAAAGAGGTCACGTGACCACGTAGCAGCTGCAAGGCTGAGAGGGAGACAGAAAGAGTCTCACAGAGGAGCAGAAAGACGACGAGCAGGAGAACAGTGAGCGGGAGGGTGAGTGTTTCTGTTTGCATGTTTGAATTATGTGCACATGCATATGTTAGCGTGTGTGTGTGTGTTTGTGGATGACATGGATAAATATCAGAGGAACAGTCTGTAAGAAAAGATTGTAGAAAAAAGGAAAAAAGAAAGCATGAAACAGAGATTACGTGTGTTGGCTTTTGTTAAATAAGCTCCAGTACGCTGAGATAAACGAGAGAGAGAGAGAGAGAGAGAGACGGGAAGGAAAGAGTGAGTGAGTAGAGAGGAGGGAGGGAGAGAAGAGTCGATAGAAACTGTCTTATCATCTCTCCCTTGACTGCTGGGCTCAGCAGAGACGGAGATATAGACGAACACACACACACACACACACACACACACACAGCCTGTCAGGATATGAGCTTTTACTCTCTTCATCGCTCTTTCCCTTTCTGTCTGTCTGTTTCAAATTCAATCTGCTTTATTGTCATGGCATATAAATACAGAAGTGTAGCCAAAGAAATAAAGAAAAATAGCGAATGAAGAAAATAAAATCAATTATACTAGAAACAGGTAAAAGAAGAGTGGACATGAAAGAAAGTCATACATCTTGTGTACCCTATCATCTTCTGATGTAAATACACCATACATGTCAGAAGCTGCATGCATGTTCATTGTACACTTTACACACATTAGATAGGCCACTCAGAGCAGTTAGGTGGAGGCAGGCAGGTTATTTGTTATCTGTCTGTGAAAGGAAGCGTTTCATCATTTGGCAGGGTCACAAAACCTGGAATAGCTTTTTTAAAACTTTGATAATATTTAACTCTAATAGTTTTAAATGTTCATAACATGCAGAGGAACTGTACAGATATGTTTCTCTGATGGTTTACATGAATTCATATAGCAGCCTCTGTCAGTCTCCTCTTCATGTTCGCTTACTTTTGTTAAGATATGGCTTTTGTTCATTTTCTCTCTCTCTCCCTGTCATATATCTTCTTCTCTCATTCTGTTTAGCGCTCCATGGTTTCCTCTGCCTGTTTTTGCTCACGTGTGTGAAAGCTCGCAGGTAGAAGGTAGACATCTAATCTGAAGTCTGTAAGATTTATGATACTTTCAAGGAACAAACTCTTGAGATCTGACTGGCCTTTATTCTTTCACAACACTCAATAATGGCGTTCAATGCGCACTTTGAATTTGTGAATTTTTCATGAGTGTATTTTCTGATTTGGCTGTTTGTTTGCTCTTCCTGTGGCATATGTGTGTGTGTGTGTGTGTGTGTGTGTGTGTGTGTGTATGTATGTTTGAAAGGTGGTTGTCTGTGGGTGTGGGTGTGTGTGTGTGTGTGTGTGTGTGTATGCATTGTGGTAATGAGGTCATTGCTGTAGCAGGCAGGGGAGCTGCTGGCTAATTCCAGCTGTAATTAACATTAGTGGGTCAGTAAGAGGTAGAGGGTGAAGACAAAGGTTACTCCAACACGCCCTGTGTACACTGTTCAGTAGATCGATGGGTTTGCTAGTCATCTGTGTGCATGTGGCTGTGTGTGTTTATTTGTGTGTGTACATGCTTGCACCTTTGAGAGTGTAAAACTGCAATAATGTTTGCGTGTAGACACTCCCGAGGTCTTAAGATGTTGGCTGGCTCCCTTGAGGAAATGGACATGTGTGCACTCATGTGTGTGATTTGCTATTAGGGTCACCGCTCTATTTGACACAGCTCTACTTCCTCCACTCTATCTCTAGTGGAGCTGACCCACACGTATGCGCTCACTATGATGTCCAGACACAAAGGCAGACACACACACACACTCGTCCGTTCTCTTTGAGTACTTGTGTATGATGTGTTTCATTCATTCAAGATAAATGAGATACCTAGTGTGTTCAAAATGCTGATGCAGATACTTTTTCTTACTAAATGATTCAAGGCTGAATTTTCTTCTTTTAGAAAGAGTTGGTAATCGAATTCCCCAGTTAACAAAAGAATGACACACTTAACTAACTAAATGGATTGTCTGTGTTTTATTTAGAAACTTCCTGTTACAATTTCTCCCTATGTCAAAGCTCCTCACGTATTTCCTCCCACTCTCCTCCTCAGGTATGAACCATGAGTCCAATAAATCACCATCATTAGGAATGATCTCCACGGCAACTCGCACCACGGCTACTGTCAGTCCCCTCAGCCCACTAACCAATGGGAACGCAGTTGCTCAATCTGCAGACTCGGGATTTGCTGCTGCCCTGCGTAAACTGGCAAAACAGGCCGAGGATCCCAGAGGTGAGCGGTGATCTAACCTCTTTGAAACTCAGAGCTCCAGCGACTCCAGACCCTGGAGATCTAATATGGTCCTAAACACACACACATACGCACGTACAGCAGACTCTTCTTTGTTGGTTACACCCAAAAAAGATTTTCATTGTCTTGTGTTACCTCTGAACCAAGATAAGCCATATAAGCTTATGCTCCTGTAAAACCGCAGTTTGTGATTTTTACACTTTTGTACAGATTAAACAAACGGAATATAACATGTTAATCAGTGAGCTTTAGAGGTACTAGCCAGGCTAGCTGTTCCCCCCGTTTCCAGTCTTTATGCTAAGCTAAGCTAACCGGCTGCCGGCGGGCGCTTCATATTTACCGTACAGACATGAGAGAGGTATCAATCGTCTCATCTAACTCTCCACCAGAAAGCGAATAAGCGTATTTCCCAAAATGTCGAACTGTTCCTTTTAAAATGTGAACGAGGTATTAATGACTGAAGATTGGACAGTGTATTGCAACACAGTGCCAATAACTGTGTAAGTAGATCATTTCAGATACCAAGGTTGTGTTCTGTGGATTAATGTGAAACATTGTACTGCCTGGTAGCTCTGTGGTAGTGTATGTGTGTGTGTGTGTGTGTGTCCCCTCACTCAGCTCATTGGTGTCCTAATGAAGGTGTTGAATAAGAGCTGACCTATTCTGACCTCTCCCTCTCTGCCTCTTCCTTCATCCGTTTCCATTCATCTCCTAATAATGAGAATCTAATTACAGTCAATTATAACAAGCTCTCTCTCTCTCTCTCTCCCTGTAGCTCTCTCTCTACCCAAGGCTCTACATGAGCTCATTCGTTCCCACTTTCTCTCCATCTCATTATTTCCTCCTTCTTACCTTCTCTGAATGTGTTTGTGTTTTCTGTGCGTGTCTACTGATTAGTGAGTGGTAGTACTCACTAGAGTACTGGTAGAGTGAATGTTACAGACAACACACACATACTCTCTCTTTATCATACCCCAGCCTCTTTTTAACACCTTCGTTTATCATCCTTCTTCTGTTCTCTCTATATCTGATATTTGTCTTTTTACATCAGCGTCACACGCACACGCACACAGATACAGATTTCATCTTGTACCATTTTCCTCATCTCCTCTACCTCGTGTGTCTTTTTACACTTTCCTTTATTCATGTCACATTTTTGCCAGAATGCTTTTCATCAAAATGATTGAATCACTGTTTACCTCGTCGCAGGCCAGCACACTGACAAAAAAGTTAGTTTTTCTTTTCGTGTGCCATCTGTATTATGTCACGGGGGGATTGTCTGATCCTGAAATCTTTTTATCTGATCAGCCGTCTGATAGCTGCAGTTTATTGCTGCCCCTCCCGCTGTCATTAACCCCGTCTCTCCTCGCTTCAGGTTCTGCCGTCAGCTGTGAGTCGTCTCCAGTCTCTTCTCCGGCCACCAGCCACAGCTCGCCAGTCACCACCCCTAAGCGGGGCTCATTAGGGCCCCTCCTGGGCCAGACCAGGGGCCACGGTGTCCCCAGCACTCCTCCAGTAGTCACCATTGCCCCCACAAAGACCAGCAACGGCCTGTGGAGGGCCGACGGACGACAGGTAAGACACAACGTTTATCAAACCGTCGTATCCGCTGGTGTTCCAGACAAGTTTGAGACAAGACATCTGCTGTTCTCGCTCTGTGTAGCTGTACTTTTTGTTCTGCTGTCTTGCTGGTTTCTCCTTTTTCGTGCTTTCTCTCTGCACAGATGAGTCGTCTGCCTCTTTCTGTCTCCTTTATCTGTCCTGCTGCTGCTCCCTCCATTAAAGAAATAGTCCCAGTGCTTGTCAACATCAAACTGTCAAAACCAGCCATCCCTCTGTGTCTTTCTTTCTATCTCTCTTCACTCTCTTTCTCTGTCTTGTCTCATTCTTTCATTTTCATGCTTTCACCCCTCTCCCTCACTCCCTCTTCTCACTCTGTCTTTTTCAGCAACACATGAGGGGTTTGTAAAGAAACACTGGCGGCTGCAGAGACTGGCACCTATTGTGTTCAGCTTCCTGCAGGGTTTGTATGTGTGTGTGTATGTGCGTGCATATGTGTGTGTGTACTTGACCCTTCACCACAAAAGGCTTAGGATGTGAAGAGGGACCCGTGTATGTGTGTGCGTGTCTGTGGATGTGTTTGCTTGTGGGTGTGCGAGTGAATTTAAGGTGGGGCGAGGAACCAGTCCCCTCACACAATGCAGGGGTTAGCCCCCATGGTAGCCACTTCCCCCTGGATCAGAGCTGCCTTTCTCCCCCTTCACAAAGACCACTCTGTGGCTCTGCCTGCCTGGGGCTCCCATTCAGACATTCAGAGAGAATGAAGGAAGGAGGGAGGCAGGAAAATAGAGAATAGGATGTTAAGAAAGGAGGGGAGGGAGAGTAAGAATGAGCGGGAGAGCGACAGACAGAGGGCTCTAAAGCTTTGTGTGGATTCAGTATTTGTCCTTACTGTGCACAGCTTGTCCTAGAACAGAGAAAGACACAGGACAGGACGATTTAAGCAAAAGAAACAGACTGTTTGTGCGTGTTTATTGCTGCATCTGTGAAGGCCGTTGGCTGTCTGCAGGGTCAGAGGTCAAGGAATGTGATGGCTGCTCTCCAGACCCTTCGTGTGTCGGCTCTCCTTCTCATTTTGAACCAGTGACGATTGCTGAATGATAGTGAGAGACAGAGATAGGATTCATCACTGGTTTGAATCTGCTTTCCATGAGTGACACATTCAGAACTATTCAAACATATTCAAAGCACAGATATTTCACTGCAAGTCAAGTGTACAAAACTAAGGTAGCAGATTGGGTGTTGCTGGGAGGGGTCATTTGATTGTGGTTTGTCTGCGGTCTGTCTGACCTGCATTGCTGCCCGTTGCTGTAGCAACAGGATTTGACACATTAAAGTGGAAATGTATATTTTCTTCTCATTAACATATTGTAGCCAAAGCCTGGCCTGGCAGGCTATTTCTTCTTTATACTGAATAAATCAGTGTCCACAAAGATTTTTTTCCATTATGTTGTCTTGGTCACAGTGTTGAAATTAAAGACGATGTTAAACTCTTAGCCATGCTAGCAGTGTGGCTCTATGAATGGCAATGTCGGTATGTTGAACGGTTGGTCGGTCCACCACTTTGATTCACACTGAAATATCGCAACAACTATTGGATGGATTCTCAACAAATTTGTACAGACATCCATGGTGCCCAGAGGATGAATTCTAACAACTTTGGCATTCCCCTGACTTTTCATATAGCGCCATCATCAGGTCAAAAGTTTCATTTATCCCAAACTTTGGTTTATGGCCAAATACCTGAAAAACGAATGACATTCCCATCATACCCTTCAGCTGTACTTGGTGTTAGTGCTAATAAGTAAATGTTAGCATGCTAACTCGCTAAAATAAGATGGTGAACACAGTAAACATTATACCTGATAAACATCAGCATTGTCACTGTGAGCATGTTAGCATGCTGATGTTAGCATGTAGCACAAGCCCAGAACGCAGTCACATGGTATGCATCCTTGCCAACTGTGTCACTATTTACTGTAATGTAATATGCAAGTTTGGGAAACATCCTTTTGCAATTTGGGTTTGTTTTTTTCCATTGTCACGGTGGTGATTTGAAGGTTGGAATTTTACTGTAATCAATCAAAGATCAAATGCAACTTTGTGGCGACCAAATCCTCTTGAGTGGGACGCTCTTAGAGAGAGAGAGTCAGTGATGAAGGAGAGAGCAGTTGGCCAGATATTAGGATCATCTTTCTACTTTGATCTTGACCTGTTATGACATATCAGACCCACTTTTCCACTCCGCTGAGCCTCTGGGTGCAGCTTGGGGGGGGTTTTACCCAGTGGCTCCTTTTCATTTCCCTCTCCTCTATTCTTGAAAAAAAAAATTTCTGCTCACTTTCAATCTAGCACTCAAACCTCATGTAGATACATAGTAATGTCTCACACTGTCTGTCTGTCTGTCTGCCTGTCTTCCTGTCAGGTTGAGCCGAGTGTTCAGGGACTCAATAGGGAGCGTTTGGGTGCTGAGAACAACCAGCCACAACAGGACAAGAGGACTCCGCCCACCCCTTCACCTCACCCCCTGGCTCACCCCTTTGGCCTCACCCCCAGCTCCGTCATGCAAGACCCCAGAATACAGAGCCTTAGGTAAGTGCAACATGCACTCATAGTTGGACTGTATGTATTTCTATAAGAGTAAAATAATTTTTTCTATTAGAACCCTTAAAAATCTTCATATAGAACCCATTTGAAACCACATGACACATGTTTAGATTAATGCAGCGTGCACTCGTTCTGCAGTTTGCCCGGGCAGATGCACCCTGTGGTTCCCTCGGGTGCCGTCCCAGAGGAGTACCTGAGAGCGCTCCGGCCCTTCGCAACCTCAGATGACCTCCGACTGACCTCTCTACCCCTGAGTCTTGACCCTGCTGCTGCGGCCCACGCCGCAGCCGCTGCTGCTTACTATCATCCTGCCTACCTGCACCACCCGCTGTCCTTACCAAGGTACCAACACCACCTTAAAAACTCTCAACCTGAGCCAGGTCCAAGCAAATAGAGTACATCACTTACAATATATGTGATCTTGTTAAACAGCATGGAACTATGTTTTTCTAACCAAAGTTTTAAGGGGAAATCAAGGGTAATTTTGGGAAAGTTATGGTACAAATGTTAAACTATGCTGCTCTTTTTATTAAGGTAACACTACCAGTGATAAACACGCCGTCTTTTAACGTGACAAAAACACTGCTTAACCCAAATTACACCAACCCATCATCTGGAAATAGACTACTACCACCCTACCTGTGTTCACAGCCCATTTCAGTTTTATAAAGAACACACCAAGTTTTTGGGAGATTGTTTAGTCAGTGTACACGTTAAAACAATTAACACATTCAGTAGACAGCAAGGCAGCATTATTTGAATAGCACAGTTCATACACAGGGTGATGCAAAGTGTTTTTGATAAGACAATGAAGAGGCCTGTGCAGATAAAGTCTGACTGGTTTGCCTCTGTCCGTCTGTCTGCCTTTCTGTCTGTCACAGGATGGAGGAGTCTCTGTGTCTTTCTGCGCTGCGATCGCAGTTCTACTCTGTGCCTGCAGGGGGCGCCTTCCCTCCTCTCCACCCCTCTGCTCTCCACTTGCACCTGCCTGGAGGCCGCTACCCCGGAGAACTAAACCACACAGTGCTGGCTGAGAGGTAACACACACACACACACACACACACACACACACACACACACACACATATGCACACTCTTAATTTTTCTCTCTCTCTCTCTCTCTCTCCTCTCTGTCTGCAGGGCTGTGTAATCTCTCTCTGCAGGGTAGGCACAGGTTGCTGAGTGTGTGATATTTTTAGCACACACCCCACAGTGCCTCCTATACACTCCTCACATGCACTGCCCTTCACACACACACACTCTGCACACCCATACACATGCATATGCAAGCTAGTGCACACATAAAACCTCACACACATGCACATAAGGAAGTCTTTCTTTATCCCCCTCTTTCTTTCTCTGTAATTTGTTTCAGTACTTTCTGAGCTTGAGCTCCTTTCTCAGTTCCACAGCACACATGGTTTCCCTGTGGCATAATGTGCAGGGGAAATGTTTGTTGAAATGGATGGTATTTATCGTCCTGTTCTGTAATGGCTCCTGCGTATCCTGTAGGTTTATTTGTGTGCTATTGATTGCTGGTGAATGTGTTCTGTTGTGTGTGTGTGTGTCTGCGTGTGTGTGTGTGTGTGTGTGTGTGTTCGTGTGTGTCCTTTTCCTGTGGATACCTATTAAGTGTTCATCTGCTCTTGCTCAGTCATGCTGTGTATGGATTATTTTCCTCATGGTAAGTAGAGAGTGTGTGTGCATATTTGTGTGTGTGTTTCTGGAAGTGTGTGTGTGTTTGAGCAGAAATGTTTGTGTGAGGTTCACCAGTGTGTGGTTAATATCTGCCTCATGTTGGGTGTTGCATCTCTCACCTTCTCCCCCTGTGTGTGTGTGTGTGTGTGTGTGTGTGTGTGCGTGCATACTTGTCAACCTCCCCCACAGGCTACAGATGGAGAATGAGCTCCGCCAGCGAGAGAGACAGCAAGAGCGTGAACGAGAGAAAGAAAGGGAGCGCGAGGCAGGGCTGGAACGAGAGCGGGAGCGGGACAGGGAGAGAGAGAGGGAGGAGGAGAGGGGGAGAGAGCGGGAGAGAGAGCTGGACAGACAGAAGGAGAGGCAGAGGGAGAGACAGCAGCAGATGGTCAGAGCGGCGGAGAGCCACTACCTGGCTGAGCTGCAGGCTCGGAGGGCACCACCAGAGGACAGGGCCAGGCCAGGGGAGAGGCTGACCCCGAACAGACTGGGTACCTACACACGAACACACACACACACACAACACACACACACGTGTGCACTCATGTATGTGTGCACACATGCACATACACAATCAGATACCCAGAGTTGAAGAAACTGCTTGTAATGGCATTCTGTGTGTTACAACCCCGGTTCAGGAGGAAGCAACATGGAGGAACAAAACAAGTTGGATAAACCACAATTTTAAGTTTATTAAGTAAATTAATTAAAAAGAGCAAACAATATAGTGTGGGCAGACTCTGCTCCTGGCTCAGAGAGAGAGAAAGAGAGAGAGAGAGAGAGAGAGAGAGAGAGAGAGAGAGAGAGAGAGAGAGAGGAGGTGGAGGAAGGGATTTTTGTAGGTGGTAGTTAATTGGTCTGGGCTTCCTGAAACAGTTAACAAAGGCGGGTACACACAGAAACACACTACACAGGACATAGCATGTGTACCTGGTTTCTGTTAACTTACCCAAATGAAGAAACAGTTAGATTTTTTCTCATTGGGAATCTAATGAGAAGAGAGAATTAAAATAGTTTCAGCTTCAGTAGTTTAAACGTTTTAATAGTTGTAAATCATAACCTTTTTGTCCTGCTACGGTGAGGCCTAGGGATGCCAGGGTTAGTTAGAAAATGCGTCTGTTCCAGAGTCAGATATTTTGATATGTATTGGCCAGATTGCCATGAAATTTGGTGTGGATATTTATGGCCCCCCAAAGGACAATTACTTATGATTGTGGTAAAGCCCCGACCTCTCCTCTAGCACAACCGTTACGCCAGAATTTCCATTTGTATACAAGAATTATCACAATCAAATTTTAATGTAACTTGAAACCTGCTTTTCAGACTTTTCCTCTGGTGTCACCCTCAGGCCAAAATGTCAGCTTTGCACACAAGATATTTCATAATCTAATCTAAGGCAGACTTGTGAAATTTGGTGAACGCAGAAATGTTTCCCAAATGCTTAACGCTTCTGCTTACAGTGACCCCATGACCTTTACCATAGTGGGTAGTATAAGAAGTATACAACATATGAATCTTGAATATTGGATAATGTGGCTTTTGCCTTCTTTTGGGTGCTTTTCCTTGTACCAGATTAACAATCACACTACTCTAAATTAATAAAGACAAGACCTACTGTTGTCCATAGCACAACAGGTCATGCAGAAGCAGTAAACGCACTTGGCGTAGCGCAGCGGTACACTGAAACTTGTTGCATGATGTTTCGCTCTTTAAGTTGAACTATTTCAAAAGAATTATATTATGTACCAGATCAAAGTGCCACCTTTAAGAAAATATTTTTATTTCTTGACATCCAGGCTGTAATATAAAATTCTAATAATAAATATAAAATTATATAAATACAATTTTATTGATGACCCATCATCTTGTCCACCCTTATCAAAACTGCATCTCTGAATATTAAAGAACAGTGGAAGATGTTTTGCTGTCAGCATGACGCGTCTAAGAACTAATCCATGGTTTCCAAACTCCACTGTTTCTCCAGATAAAACCAAGGACTCAGAGCACCCAGGTTTCCCGGCACCCAAACCTCTGTCCCTGCAGCCTGGACTTCACTCCTCCAGGGGCTCCATCCCACACCCAGTGCCCAGCCTGGTGCCTTCTCACCTGGGTAAGCATCATCATGCTGCTGCTGCTGCTGCTGGGGGGATCCATGGTGCTCTGGCAGCTGCCATGATGACTCAGAGGGCCAGCGAGGCGGCGTGGTTAACACGGCAACGAGGGCAAGGGCTGGAGAGGGAGGGTCCGCTGGAGATGGGCCTCAGGTCACCTGGGAAAGGGGTGGAGCAGAGGAGAGACAGCCACAGGTGAAAATGCCAAAAGAATGAGCTTTAGAAAATGATTTATACTTCTGTAATGTCACTCAGTGTCGTGAGACTTTGAATTTAAATGCTCTTTATTTTCCTAAACAGAACCAATTCAGTCCATCACAACCCAGGCAGCAAAGATGTACCTCCCTGTCTCGGTGCACCACCTCCCCTTATCTCCCCCAAAGGTCTCCATCATCCTCCTGCCCCTCCGACTACACTGTGGAACCCAGCCTCCCTTGTCGACACACCTACAGACTCCCGCAGAAAACTCAACCCTCCTACGCCGCCAAGTCGGCCCCCTCCAGGACTGACCAGAGCCGACAGACCCCCCCTGAGCTGGGGGGAGAAGCTGGAAGAAGGAGGCAGGAGGAGGGCAGAAGGTACAGAGAGGTACATCTCACCAAGGGGAGCTAGTTTACAAGAAGCAGGTTCCTGGAACAAGGCAGAGCAGGACAGAGCCATCCATAGCCTCTATCACCGGCACCACATCAATAACCTCCACCAGAGATCCTGTGTGCCTCTGTCTATTCCCGGTACCTGCAGTGACCCGGGGGGGCGCTGCCAGGCAGCCTCTCCGTCTCCAGTGAGGGAGCGACAGAGTCAGCTGCCCGACAGCATGCTGGTGTATGACGAGGTTCTCCAGCAGCACCGCCGGCTGCTCAGCAAACTCGACCTGGAGGAGAAGAGGAGGAGGGAGGCCAGAGAGGAAGGTGAGCAGGATGATGAAGGATAAAGAGGAGGCATGGAGGTGGGAAAAGGGGGAGATTTATGAGCAAGAGGGGAAGTGGTAGGCAGAAGAGTTGACTACAGGGAATGGTCACTTGTGCCGTTAAAACTAACCCATAGGCTTGCAATTTCTTAATGATGAAAGATAATTTCTCTCTTACCAGGTTTTTACTACGACCTGGACGAGTCATATGATGAGAGCGACGAGGAGGAGGTGAAAGCCCATTTGAGGAGAGTGACAGAACAGCCCCCACTCAAACTGGACACGTCCTCCGAGGTGCATGAACATAGACAGACTCATAACATGCATTCATCACAGACTTCATATATACGTCATAATATATATATTTATGATATTCACCTGCCCAAAATTTCTCTCTCCAAAGAAAGTGGATTTTCTGCGCGTGTGTGGTCTGACCACACTGGTCCATCGGGATGAGCTTCTGGTGCAGAAGAGGAGGAAGAGGAGGAGGATGATGAGAGAGCGCAGCCTCTCTCCGCCGGCTGAGCGGGGCAAGAGAAAGGCCTCTTCAAGTTCCACACCTACAACTCCCTTAACTACCCCGTACTCTGCTGAGCAGATGGACAGCACCCCCGAACTGGAGGAGAAAAAAGACTTCCTCCATATGTTCGACCTCTCCCATGTCAGCCCACAGCAGAGGAGAGGTAACAACCTGTTTGCTATCCACACACATCCTACGTGCTACTCTGCTCTCTTCACAGTTGTTCTGGTGATTCCCCTGTGGAAAAATACAACATGCAGTTTCTCTCTGTTGTATTATTTACTGAGGCTGTAGGAGGGGTGAGAAGAAAATAAAGTTCTTGTGCATCTGTAGAGGAGGTTGTGGCAGGATTTCTACTTTCTTCAGCAAGCGTGTATTAAACAAATGTATTTTTAATGTAAAAATGTAGACATACACATTTTAAAAATGGGCAAAATTAAATATTTAGATAGATTTTGGAATGTATGTATATACTGTATATACTGTATGAGTTTTTGTAATACAATAATCCTACAACAAACACTACTTTTGTAGGCTTATAATTGTGTGTTGAATAAATGTTTGGCTCATTATTACTTTTTTTTTTTAAATCTGGGAATTTGGAATTTTGTGTTTCTTTTCTTTTCTTTCATGAAAATCTGATCAAAAGAATCATAATACAAAAATCCAAGCGAAAATTTGATTTTAAAATACGGTCTGCAGGGCCAACTGTCTGTTATTCAAATGTTTATTGTTTATTACTTGCTTAGAGGGACACTGGTGCATAATCAGCAGCTCATTTGCGCTCCCTCTCAATTCTTTTAATTTTCTGTTACCAGAAGCATTTTGTGATCTGTCAACATTGCAAGAGGACCTAGTTTACTGTAAACTGTGATAATCAGCTTCCTGGACGAATAGGGACATAAAATGGTGGTGAAAATCTGCTCCTCTGAAAAAATTTTATTTTTAGGTGAAAGCCTTCATTAAACTTTAATTTTGATGACCATAGTCTGTCTGTGATGGTGTTGTACCGGACATGACCTCTAGTCATTTGCTGACCTTTTTCTGTCAGCTGCTTGTGCCAGTCAATATTTTAAGTCCTGTTTTCAAATATGACTGGCAGGTGTTCTCATTCTGTCTTTTTCTCTGTAGATAAGGAGAAGACAGAGGAGCTGCTGAGGGCCATTCAGAGGAAGACTGTGACGTTAGACACACTCAGATATAATCCTTTACCTCCTTGTAGAAGCCCCCCTGCTCCCTCAACTGGTGAGACACACACAGACACTTAAGCAAACACACACATTTATATCCATGTTAGAAGTTGCAAAAACTCTTTCTAACTGCACAAACATGTTTTTAGGTGACTCCTCATCAGCCCCTCTGCCGTGTCAATCAAATGGACATCTGCACCCAGACTCTCCCAGCCCCTCCCCTCCCTACTTACACAAACAGAAGCATCTCCTCCATAACGACACATTCAAACCCTCCATGGACACCCACCTGGCCCGCATCCCTCCACCCTCGACCCTTCATCATGAGAAGGTTGAATTCATGGAGGCTCAGCCAAACAGGAAGCTCCAGGGGCTCCAGAACGGCGTTGTTGCTTCTCCTCAGAAAAAGGAGCCCAATCCTGTGCAGAACGGACGGAATCGGCCCTGGGAGCGGTTCACACCAGAGGCCTTTGCTCAGCACTTCCACCAGGCCGTGCTGCAGTCCACACACAACACACTGCAGAACAAAGGTTAGCCACTCGCTCCCATAGGTGCATAAGCATTAAGCTTGATTGTGAATTTTAAAATGGCAGTGTTTTGCCACCTAGTGGTGTTTACGTGCAATACCAGTTAAAATGTCTTTCTGTACAATATTGGCTCCTTATGAGGTACTGTACTAAAAATGGCTGCAAAGACTGACGTTGTCTTTTTGTCTCATTATTTTCTTCTAAGGAGTCTCAAATTGTGTCCCAGAGGCCGACCGCTCGCTGCCTCACAACATCTCTCAACTGAAAGGTTCAAATCATAACCATACCCCTCAGCATGCACACATCAACGGCCATCACTTCCAGGTCCCTGCAGCCAGCAGGGACACTCCAGGACCGCGGGAAACCCTGTCTGAAGAGGACGAGGAGGAGTCTGGTCAGGAGGAGGAAGATGATGAGGAGGAGGAGATGGAAGAAGCTCCAAGGAAGTGGCAGGGTATTGAAGCTGTTTTTGAGGCCTACCAGGAATATGTGGATGGTGAGTTACTATCTATCTGTCAATGTCAGTTTTATGTATGTTGCCCAAAATTGCATGTTTGGTTTAAAGGTTTCACTGAATGATGTTTCCTCATAAATCCTTTTGGAGATTTTAGAATTTGTTCTTGAATTATTTTGACTGTACAAAGTCGATAATCTGAAGGAGATTTTCTCAAAGAGAAATACTTTAAAAACCTGAGCTTGACTCATATACACTACTTTATGTTCTGTGTTGCGCTATGAGACTTGAGATGTAACTGAGTGGTTTCCACACTAAGTAACAGCGACCTGCTTTGCATTTATTTTTTAAGTGTTGTTGTTGTTAGCTTAACGTAACGATCTAATCAACACGTAATTTCTATTAGACTGTCGCCTATTTGTTTTTGATATGCAAATCATTGATTATTATTAGAACTTACACATATTTATATTGCTATCTAGAGTAGATTTATGAAAAAGCATGTAGACGTTTTGATGCAAACAATAAAAGGGAAAACTTCGAGGGCCCAAATATTTGTGTTGGAGGGCCAGATTTGGCCCACGGACCGCTATTTGCCTACCACTGGACTACATTATACTCTCAGGTTGTTTGTGTGAATAAGGTATTAGTATAATTTTCCCTTATTTGTGTTTTCTGTGTATTTCTCTCTATGCAGAATGGAGTATAGAGAGGCAGGTTCTTCATGGTCAGTGTAAAAGACTGGAAGCACAGAATCACAATCTGACCAGAACTGCAGAGCAGCTCTCTCTCACTATGGGGGTAAGTATCTGACACCGTACCTGCGTGCCTGCTACTTTTGCAGATTTGCGTACTTTTATGTCAGTGTGTTCCCGTTTTTCGTTTGTACTCCTGTTTGTAAGTGATGCAGCTTGAAAGTCTCGGTTTTGTAATGAGAGTCGTGTCTGTCCTTCATTTGTCAGGAGCTGGTGAGTCAGAGGCAGAAAGTGAGAGAGGAGAGGGAGAGACTGCAGGCCCAGCTCGAGCACTTCAGGAGGTGTTTGACACTACCTAACATTCACTGGGGCAGGGGGCAAGTCAACGGGCACACGCCGAGGTGACCTCTGACACATACTCTCCGACAGATACGCCTCTGACAGCGGAGGAACAGTAACAAGAACAAGACCGGAGCCAGACCACTCTCTGCACTTGAAGCACTTGAAGGAGCCAATCGTTGTCTTGTTACCCTTCATGCCAATCAGTTATGTTACTGACTGGTTCAACTGATTACCTGCCATGCTTGCCACGGTAACTGTAAACCACAGTGACCATATATTCTGGGCATTCCTACTCTCTCTCATTCTGCCCATGGATTGTAACAACACTGTGTAGGTGAAACAGCATCTTTGTCAGAGTAACGCTAACCACTCCCACTAGTCCCTGAGATGGCTTACGGACTTTTCACCATTTAGCTCATATCATATCAAGTTTTGCATAAACTGTATTGATCCACGTTAATGAGATGTATCACTCTGCACAAATCTGTAGCCTCTCTGGACAGCAATGAGAAGAGACTAAGCGTGCAGTGGTCACTTGGTTAATACTCAGAGAATGAAAATTGAGTCATTGAATCAAAGCACACCTCAGGCCTTAAACTTGATAGGATGCACTTGAAATGGAATTGGAGGAAATACTTGACCATCCTCTGTGTGGTATAATGTTGTAGTGTCTACTGAGCACTGTATCTGACAGATGAAGCAGTTTGTGTGCTGGTAAAGGTCCTGCAGAGGATAGGAAACATCTAAAAGATAGTATCTATATAATGGCAAATGGTATAATTTAAGTTTTTGTTTGAGGTTTAATACATTTTCCATTGGTAATGTCACTTGTGATAGACGGAAGAATTTTGTATGTTTTATTGTTTTAACCATTTCTTGTGGGAAGCCATATGTTTTGTTTGAATTGCTGCTGGTCAGAATATAAAAATGTTTAGAAAATGAAGGATGTTAGGACAGTTGTATTTGAAAAAATGTTATGTGATGTCAAAATGTTTGGGGGGTTGACCAAGATGCACTGGGGATGGAAGACGGCAAATATCAGTCTTTGTCTCACAGCATTATCGAGTGTCATGACTATTGTTCAGATGGTTTATCCCAGAGTCTGTGTCCTAAGCCCTCCACATGATTTTTAAAAAAAGGCCTTTTGTAGCATTCAACACATGTTCTTATAATTGGCATCACGTGAGTGAAACTACAGTACTTTTAGACATATTGTCCAACCGTACAAATGTTTTCACCTATCTGAAGGTGATTTCTTGTGGCATTATTTTGAAAAACTAAAGTTTAACTGATTTTGTTACTGAAACGAAAAAGACAAATTATTATTCGGTTCCATTTCAGGACTATGTCAAAACTAATAAATGATATCTTTTGACATGATACTCTATCTAATCTAATTGTTTATCAGTGACATAAAAATCCAAATGACACTATCCCTCTGTGGATAACAATAAATTCCCTTCTTCAATGAGATTTATTTTTGTTCAAGCCAGATGAAACACAAATTCATAATTTCTGCCTCTTTCCCTCTGAATATTAAAATCACAGGAGCCCGTTCCTACAAGCACAAGCTGCAAGCAGTAGCAGTCTCCCAAAATCACCTGACCTTCCTGCGTCACCTGTTCAGTCTCCTCAACAAACCTGCTGTGAAATCCTGCATATTTGTTTCAATCAGTTATTATGTAATGTATTATTTGGGCTGTATAATTGTGATGAATTATTTATTAACATATATTGCTGTAAATTCTGATGGAAATTTACATTAAAATATTTGCAAAATGTCTTTTATCGGTCATTGTCATGTATCTGGGGAGAGTTGTCACTTCTTATGAATATTTAACAGTGGTCAATGTTTGCATTTACTCAGGTTGAGATAAATGCAACTTGATTGTGTGCAGCCACACTCATGAATATTGAGTCTACTGATGCATTTGCTTTTGAATATTTACAGACTATTTTCTCTGATCCTGAAACCTTCTGTTCTTGGACTGATGTATGTTGCTAACAGGTTTTGAATACACAGTCGCTAATGAAAAAATTGAAACTCCATTGTGTCTGACCCTTCATCCATAATCAAGTAGTGGTAATTAATATATAGTAAATATTTACTAGCTACAAATTGTGTCATCAGTCATTATAATAGTACAGGACATGTGCTCCATGATCACACTGAGCTTCTACTGTGTGGACATAGTGTTTATATTTAAAATGACAACATTACAATGAGAGTTAACCGTGTTGCACTCGAGGAAACAAACTCTTTGTCAATATGAATTCTATGTTTGACAATAATCATTTATCTCATCCCCTGTAGTAATTTCTTCACCTGATATAAAAAGAAGGCTACACATTAGTTTATTCAACATGTAGACATGTAATTTATTTCATGGCATCATGAACAAAGAATAGTCTATGGTCTTTGAACGGCATGAACAGAGCTAACATTCCTCTCGTATATAATGCAAACGTTTATGCTTATTTTGCTTTTTTGAAATAGTTGAAATGGACAGTTTACTTTCCATACGATGTAATGAACATGCAAAGAGGCTGATCTGATGTAAGATGGGTTGATGAAGGTCAAAGGTGAATCTAAGGTCAGTTTCACCCTCAATCCATATAAGTTTCCTGAATTAAAAGGTATTCTGAGGAACGTTTCTGAAAAAAAATGCCATGTCTGTCTTATTTGGTTACAAAAAGGGCTACATGAAGAAAAGTCCAATGTACATGTAAGTGTGGCCTACCCTATATGTAATTTTATTGTATCCATTATTGATGTAACCTGTAGTAATAGTACCATATACAGATAGGTGACAGATTAAAGGAAATGCCAGAACATCTTAATTATACTCTTTTTTCAGATTCTGTAGATTTCATACTATCTGAACTCCACTGGAGTAATGAATGAACACAATTCCTCCAAAAGGTATTCCCCTTATTTGGTGATTTGATGATGGTGCTATCTGAGACGCCGCTCCAAAATCTAAAATGGGTGTTTAATTGGGTTGAGATCAAGTGTCTGTGAAGGCCATAGCATATGATTCACATCACTTTCATACTCATACCTCTTGTGTCATGTGGATGAGGTCATTTTCATCCTGGAAAAGGCCACTCTCATCAAGATAGAAATGTTTAGGATAAAACATAGGATAAAAGCAGCGGTGGAAAGTAGCTAAGTTACATTTACTCAAGTACTGTACTAAAGTCCAATTTTGAGTACAACTATTAATAAAGAGCCCAGTAAGCAAGTGTAATGCTTTACCCGTCCACTTTGTATAGTGATAGAGGACAGAACAGAATGAAATAAGGCTGAGGCAGATGTCAGTCAAGCACAGCACTAGTTAGGCAACATAAGTGAAAACACCTGTGTGGGTGGACCATGTGTGTGCAGGGCCTTTAAGATTTTACAGACAAATTATATGACACCTTTATGAAATATGATGCATTACTATTGATTCAACTTTCAAACAGTATAGGTAGTTAGCATTAGCTCCATTGTGACCAGCTACAGCATTAAAATGCTGTTTATACTTGCATCAGAAGTAACACATTAACCATATATAATAATATAGCCCTGACAGGGCCCGTTCTGAAAAATTAACTAACATGTTGAATGCAGGACTTGTAACAGAGTATTTTTACACCGTGATACTGCTACTTTTACTTAAGTAAAATACAATACAATACAATAACTTTGTGTTGATTTCCAGGGTCCCTTCTCTCTAAGGGGACAAGTGGACTCAAACCATGCCAAGAAAATGTAACCCATAGTACAGACCCATTGGCCCCCCTGCCTGGGTCAAGCATTCAGGCTTGTGCTGTTTCCATAGAGTTCAATGCAGATTACACTGCTCCTGTTCTGGTCCAGTCACAAAGACTGCTCAGCTTTAGTCAGTTGAGTTGAGCACTCTTTCTTACTGAATGTGGTCCAATAATGATCTCTCTTTTAAAGTCACTTAGATCTTTTCCTCTTGCCATCTTGATACAAAATCAAGTTCTAATCAAGGCTAGTTTAGCATTTTTATACATCTGTTATACATTTTTATACATGATAGTTATGTTCTTAATTTTATGATGATGTACACCTGTATGGAAGTATCTGCATTTCTTATGTTTCTCATCTCATTTATTCAAGTTTTTCATTGAATTCATCAGCCATCTGTACAACAACAGAATGAATCAACACACAGACATAAAATGAAAGAAATACATAAGATAAAACAAACAATGCATCATGTAGATTAAGGCGACATACTTGAGTTCCAAGTAGAAAAGAACGGATTATGCAAAACATGGAGCAACATAACACAGTGGAAAAAGATATTTTGCCTGGATAAGCACCACCGTGTGACAAACCAAAGGCTGACTCTCATGGAAATGTCCAGCAGCTATTGATATGGGTGCTGCTGGATGACTATCAGCAGAAAGTCGTTCTCTGCAGAGACATAAAAGAAGAAAAGACAGCAGATATACAGTAAATGTAGTAAAAACAGTAGAGCCAAAAGTGTTCCTCTTCTAAGTTACAGCTGTTGGCTGACATAAATATTAAACGTTTGTTTCAGTGGACATCATTAACTCATCAATAGCAATGTAACTGCTACACACTCACCTGGTGCAACCATGATTTCATGTTTCTTGGAGCGGATGCGGAGGCAGATGAGGTCATTTTGAGGGTCAGCATCCCTCACTGTGCTCCTGGCCATCATCGTCAGGTCACGAAGAAGTCCCGCATATTGAACCGTTGCGAAGTTATCTAAAGTTGTTCTGACGGGAATACCTGAAAAGATAAAACAGTAACTTTTACAGTCAGACTGTATCGTAAACACGCTGTATCTGAGAAAGCTGTTGTGCTCTTTGGCTTACCTTCTGCATTGACAACTATTGTTCCAATCACACCTTTATGGGCTTCGATCCTCTTCAGTGTTTCCTCAACTTCAGCCTGCAGGACAGAATTAAATGAAAGACATTAAAACACCCGTTTATGAAATATTAGTTTGGCACAGTCTGCTAATATAACTGTAACAAACAGCAACTTTAAAGAAGTTTGATTTGATTTCAGTTAAGTCAGCAAGGCTAGTGCTAGTAAGGTAAGTTACATGTTATAGCTAATATAACTGATGCAGATCAGTGTTTTCGGTTAACACACGTTAATATAAACATGAATACGTTTACAATTAAGTGACATAATGGAATATACTTTTTTTTTTTTTTTTTCTCGACACAAAACACAATTCCTACCATTTTGCCTGATAATGGTTGTCTACGACAACTCTTCTGTCTTCACTCCGAGTCTCTCTGTTGCCAAGAGAAACGGAAGCGACGTTATGCACAAGCGGAAGTGTAGCGTAGCCGTCATTGTGTGGAAGAGGGTTGTGAGCTGTTTATCTTTACTGCAAAAATGCCGGAGTTAGCGGTGGAAAATGTGGTCGTTCATCCCCTGGTGTTGCTCAGCGTGGTTGATCATTTTAACAGGTCAGTAAGCTCAATATTTGTGTTCAGTCTTTACAAAGGTTGGAAGTTAAAATGTCCAGAAGCGTAACGTTGCTACTAAGCTAAGCTAATGTTAGCCCTGCTGAGTCAGAGCCCAGTTGAGAGTGAATGCAGGCATGACCAGGCTAGTTAGCTCAGTGAAATCTGTTTAGTTCGTCACCTAGCCAGTATTAGAAAACAATATGTGTTAAACTGTTAAATGTATCAATAACACAGTATGGCTGATTAGTAGTTGAACTCGCTAGTACGTACGATGGCATGATCTTGTCATTCATTTCGTTAGCGATGGACAACATGAAGATTTGGGCATTAGCTTAGCTTACAGTAGCAACCTGGCTAACGACTCGGTCTATGTTTATGAGTCATGGCGTTCAATTCTGACAAAACTATGGTGAGCTTAAGTTCATTTGTTCTGTTTATTTGACAATTCAATCTACAGGATAGGAAAAGTTGGCAATCAGAAACGAGTGGTTGGTGTCCTTCTGGGATCATGGCAGAAAAAAGTACTTGACGTCTCAAATAGTTTTGCAGGTGAGTGTCATAGTGACAGCATTTGGGGGACAGATTCAATAATGAACAGTAAAATGAAGAAAATGAAGGCATAAGAGGCCTAGATATACTGAGTTTCTAGTTATGGTACAAGTTCTTAAAATGCTGAACCCTTCACTTCCCATAACGCCATTCAGTAGTATCTTTCATTTGACCTTCCCTGCCCACAAACTGCCCACATCCCAGTTTGTAATAAATGTGTAGTCTTCAATCCTAAACTAAGATAGGTTTTTTTTTTTTTAGACTCCCTCCAGAGCCACAGAAAACACTAACTGTTTTCACAGGCTGAGTGGTCGGATGATCATGTGTAAAATCAGTGGAGCGCACCTTTTAAGATATTTAAATATGCACTAGATAGCATTTTACTGTGGACTGGTGAATATGAAGCGGAATTATTCTAAAAGTCAGTAAATGTTGTAACTCTGCCACAGACAGATTCTGTCAATTTTTTAATTCATTGTCAATGTTACTTTCCAGTGCCATTTGACGAGGATGATAGGGATGACTCGGTGTGGTTCCTGGATCATGATTACTTGGAGAATATGTATGGCATGTTCAAGAAAGTTAATGGTAAGACACTTCCTACGTCTACGTAATTCAGTTGTGTTTTATGTGACTGTGTTACCCTGATTTGATACTTGTGAATAACTGTCTTTCCTGGTTTTCAGCCAGAGAAAGAATAGTCGGATGGTACCACACAGGACCCAAGTTACACAAGAATGATATTGCCATCAATGAGCTCATCAAGCAGTACTGCACCAATTCGGTATGTAGCTACTTTTCTTTTTTCCCCTGCTTATTGTGCATGTGTCTGGACATCACTTTGTTCTACTTATATTCATTCTGGTGTTGAATAACTCACTCATATATTTCTCTTTTATCGTACCAGGTGTTAGTCATTATAGATGTGAAGCCCAAAGATCTTGGTCTACCCACAGAAGCATACATCTCTGTGGAGGAAATACACGACGTAAGTGAATCATGGATTGCATTGAAGCAGACAGTTGTTTCTGAAAGTGTTTGGACTGAACAATGTTTCTGAGAGAATGTTTATTGAATTATAAATGAGTTTGGTGACAATGCGTGCAGTGTTTTCTGGGCACAACTCTAGTGATTTTACAATTAAATAGATTTTTATGACTACTCTTTATATTTAATCCACTCAAAAGATAAATTGTAAACCACACTGAATTGGTAGGCCTTTAAGGAGCTGTAGTTTTTTTTTCCTTTTTCTGATTTGATAGAAAGTATTCCCATGAAGTGTGACAGTCTGCACTTCAGTGTTATCATCCCGTTACATCTGCTGAGACTTCTTTTGAGTGTTTTTTGTGTGTTGGTTGAAAACAAACTTTGGTTCAGAGTAGAGTTAGAAATATTTTCATTGTTGTGTTTTACTATTTCTAGGATGGCACTCCAACATCCAAGACATTTGAACACGTCACCAGTGAGATTGGAGCTGAGGAAGCAGAGGAAGTGGGAGTGGAGCACCTGCTCAGGTACTAAACAAACCTTTGATTCACACACTTTGCTACAGTGTTCACATAATAGCCGTTTTAGTCACCTCAGTAAATAACTGTGATTACAGTATGGAGTAAATGATACAACTCTGCTACTGCTTTACTATAATCACCAAATGTGCAAAGACATACTGATGAAAACAATCAACAAATGAAAACTCCTTGCAAAAATGTTAAGACATTCACACTCATGCCCATTCACTTCTCATCTGCTACATACTGTGTACAGAGATATTAAGGATACCACAGTGGGCACTCTGTCGCAACGGATCACAAATCAGGTTCACGGCCTGAAGGGACTCAACTCGAAGCTGTTAGACATCCGCTCTTACCTGGAGAGAGTGACAGCAGGCAAACTTCCCATCAACCACCAGATCATCTACCAGCTGCAGGATGTCTTCAACTTGTTGCCAGACGTAAATCTGCTGGTAAGTTGTTTGGGTTTGAGGCGCAATTTACTTTGTATTAATTTACTGTAGTCATTGTAGGGAAATTGGTGTCTTTTTTTAATTGTAGTTAAGCAAATTTCAGTGACATCTGCACTGGTTTAATTTGCTTATTGTATGTGACTTTGAGAGCTGGATTTTTTGCAAAGAATTAAAGCTGCAGCTATTACTCATTGTTATATTGACAACATTGGCACACTTGTTATGTTACAGTTACAACCAGTGCACAATTTTTTATATATATATATATATTAAGCTTACATTTCTAACTGAGCTCAGCTTCTCATTTTTTTCCACTGGAGGGCAAACTGAGTCAGGTTTAGTGAGACACATCAGCCATAACATTATGACCACTGAAGTGAAGAACATTGATTATCTCGTTACATAGGCACCAGTCAGTGGGGGGGATATATTAGGCAGCAAGTGAACATTTTGTCCTCGAAGTTGATGTGTTAGAAAAATGGGCAAGCGTAAGGATGTGCGCGACTTTGACAAGGGCCAAATTGTGATGGCAAGACGACTGGGCCAGAGCATCTTCAAAACTGCAGCTCTTGTGGGGTGTTCCCGGTCTGCAGAGGTCAGTATCTACCAAAAGTGGTCCAAGGAAGGAAAACCGGTGAACCGGCGACAAGGTCATGGGCGGCCAAGGCTCACTGATGCGCGTGGGGAGCAAGGCTGGCCCGTGTGGTCCGATCCAACAGGAGAGCTACTGTTGTTCAAATTGCTGAAAAAGTTAATGCTGGTTCTGATAGAAAGGTGTCAGAACACACAGTAGATCGCAGTTTGTTGCGTATGGGGCTGCGTAGCCGCAGACCGGTCAGGGGGCCCATGCTGACCCGTCCACCGCCGAAAGCGCCTACAATGTGCACGTGAGCATCAGAACTGGACCACGGAGCAATGGAACAATATTAGGCAGGTGGCCATAATGTTGTGGCTGATCGGTGTATGTGCTCAAATGTTGACCAGTATGAAGTGTAATTCCTAACTAAGACATTTGTAAACTGTGGGCAGTATTTTATTTGGGTTTAGACTTGGGTTGAGATTTGCTGTAATGATGCTTTCCAAATTAAATTTTGTGATGAACTTTGAACTCTTCAATTCTCTAGTTTAAAAGAAAAGTAATCAGTAAAAGTTATCAAAAGTTGATTAATTGATAAAATACTCAACCACCAGAATAATTCTTGGTCGCAGTCCTGCGATTAATCATCATGATAATGGCATAAAGAAGACCTCTGTGATAAATACCTGCTCATTTTATATCTGAATAAAAATCCAGTTCTGTGTTTGATCCATGGCTCGTCTTTTATGGTTTCTTTTTGGTCAAACAGTATCCGTGTGTAAAATAACATCACAGACATTAGTTTGCTTCTAATCTCATTTATTATTGTTTAGCCACCAGATCCTTGTTCATTTCATATCATATGGATAGATGTGTGGTGTTGTAGACCAGGTTTTCTGTTGCTGAATATTATGATTTTGTCTTTGCAGGAGTTCACAAAAGCCTTCTACCTTAAGACCAATGACCAGATGCTGGTGGTCTACCTGGCTTCGCTCATACGCTCTGTGGTGGCTCTGCACAACCTGATCAACAACAAGATTTCCAACCGTGACGCAGAAAAGAAGGAAGGACAGGAAAAAGAGGAGGGCAAGAAGGAGAAGAAAGATGACAAAGAGAAAAAAGATGAGAAGGAGAAAGCGGACGGTGCCAAGAAAGATGAGAAGAAGAAAAAATGAGTGCGTTTCGTTTAAGGTCTTCTCTCAAATCCCATTGTCTTCATCTGGATGGTGCGCTACTTTCTGCCCGCAGTCACAGCTCTGTATGTGGGTCTCAGGCTAAAAGTAGGACTCTATATGGGGAATGGTGTCATTTGAAATTTGGCCGTCAAAAGGTCCACTCATAAAGACTTATCGTACAGAGATGATGATATTTGCGTCTTTGTTGTTTTGAACTATGAGAACATGTTTATTCTGTTTTCGTAGTTGCCATGATCCTGGTGTTGTATAACACCTGGTATTGCATTTTTTGTAAGATGGAAAAAATGTTTTGTTTCTGTATCACTCATTAAATTGGGATCATATTAAAAATAGCTTGTTTTTGCAGTTTTCACTGTTCCATCTTTAATTTAAAAACACTTTGTTGTATAATAGACATGCCTGTAGGCAGATGTGCTGATAATGGTTGTTTTGAGATTATCTTTAACATTGTGTTATGGCGAGAGAATGATGTTAGGACAAAAACATACAGTGAACAGGGTGTGTGTGTGTGTGTGTGTGTGTGTGTGTAAATATTCCCCACGGGGCAGTATGAACTCTGATGCTCAGATTGCCAAATTATAGACTGAAATGAAAATGAGTTATTTTGTTGCTTTGGACCGACCCTGTTGAAAGTGATACAGCTCTAACACTAGCAATTAACAAACAACACTGCAAAAATTACACTCCAGTTAGAAAAACAAAAACAAAAGGAAATCTGAACGTCTACATTTCCATGACAACTGGGCAGACCCCATCTGCTGATGAAGATCATGTGATAGGATTGAAAGCTGATCAGTTAGTAAATTGGTTTGAAATGGCTTGAACATACTACATAATATAGCCTACCGAGATGAAAGAAGAAAAAAAATATATGAGATATGATGAGATGTCGTTCAATGTAATGTGAGTAGTTATCGGGATATTTGAGTTACATATGTCTATAAAAATGCATAGGTACAGTTATAAAGTCACTACAGGGCACAGATGCGATATAACTACACAGGGAGCAGTGAAGTGCTTTTAATGAGCAGATACGTTATATATTTTTTTAAAAACTGCGTCATATGCATCTTCTCCAAATCGCTCGAGGTACATCACTGCCACAGTTACCTAAACATGCAGTAGGAATAGTAGTAACCAGCATTGTACCAGCATTTTAAACTCCGGTTGTGTCGGGCAAATCAGATTATTGGGAAGGTAAACGGGATTCTGACGTAAAGGGCTTAAATCCCGGCATGTGCTGCGCGAGCTCGCTCACGGTCAGCAGCAGTCGGCGAGGAGGAGAGCAGCTCGTGCCACCTCCAGTCAACAAACCCTCCTCTCTCCCTCTCTTAGGACCCGAGCATGACTCCTCAGATATTTCACTGCGACTGAAGAGGACGGACGGTAACATGGCTTCGTATCTGAAGGTGAGGCTGTAAAGTGCTGTGTTTGCTGCCGGCTTCGTCGGAGATTTGTTTGCCATTATGATAACTTGTACACTTGTCAGGGTGTGGTTGTGCTCCGTGCCTAGCCTACTGTAGGCCTGTTTTCATAGGTGGCACGAGCTTTCCAATCAGTATTTGAGCGTTTCAGTTGCAGCGTGTGATGTCAGTTTACCCCCAAATATCAGTCACGTGTGTGCGGGGGATAAACAGGTGGTTGAGAGCTGAGAGGCTCAGTGTTGCGAGGGGCGAGAGGAGGAGAATGGCTTCACTGTGATTAAGTGCGTCTTTGGCGCACGTTATCTGTCTGTGCCAACCGTTCTGCCGTTGAGTTGAAGAGATGGCTTCTTCTTGTTCCAGATCACCGACGATGTGAGAGGCCACGAGCTGGACCTTTTCTGTGTCCCCAGACATTATGAGAACGATTTGGACAAGGTGATCATCCCCCATGGACTCATCATGGACAGGTAAACCAGTCAACAGCAGCCCTACCACCAGCACCAGAAAACACTGGAAATTATTCTCATATTTCTGTCAAGTCATCTGACACACTCACTCTCTGGCTCTTTCTATTTCGCTATCTCTGACACACACATTCACACTGGTTTATGCTAGGATAGCAGTAGTGCACTATATCCTACTGCATTTGTATGACAAATCACTGTAGCCCACATCCTGATGTGCATTTGACTGTGGATTTGGGAGCTTGGGGTTAAATGGCCAGTGCAGTGATGTGCTGTGAAATGTAATTGGGTTTAAGTGCAATATCATGTTAAGGACCATAAGAACTGTACTGCATTCACAATTTTACTGTAATTTACGATGCATCTGTTTCTTTTCTCTCCCTGGCTTTACTGTTTTGTGTGTCCCACCTCTCTGGTCCAGGACTGAGCGTCTGGCCCGCGACATAATCCGGGACATGGGGGGACACCACATCGTAGCTCTGTGTGTGCTAAAAGGAGGCTACAAGTTCTTTGCAGACCTCCTGGACTACATTAAAGCACTGAACCAGAACAGTGATCAATCAGTCCCGCTGACAGTGGATTTCATTAGGGCGAAGAGCTACTGTGTAAGCTGCCTTTTCTCATTTAATTTCCAGGAACCACTTGTGCTAATGTGAGGTGTGTGATATGGGGTTGGCGAAATACAAGTGCGAGTAATCTTATTCAATCAGGAATGGGCCACTGTGAGATTCAATATACAGAAAAAATGTAATGTAGATTTGTTTTTTTTTTTTCTCATGATTCTAGCAATACAAGGTTAATCCAAACTGAAACTGTAACCACACTGAGATGGATGGTTGTCGTCTCCTCTTTGTGTCCCCCAGAATGACAAGTCAACAAACAGTGTGAAAGTCATAGGAGGGGATGAGCTGTCTAATCTGTCAGGGAAGGTTGGTCTACTGGTGTTTGTCAGGCAGAAATACTTCAACTACACAGTCTTGTTTAGCTCTATACTTCATCAACTGTTCTTTTTGTTTCTGCAGAATGTCTTGATTGTTGAGGTAAGAATTTTCTTTTTTATTCTGTATTTTGTTTGGGCAATTTGCATAAAATCAGTACATTTAGAATCAGAATCAGAATCACATTTATTGCCAAGTAGGTTTTCACATACAAGGAATTTGCTTTGGTGAATTGGTGCATAATAAAGAATAAGCAAGTATACAAATGTCAAATAGAGAATTTCACTATAAACAATATGAAGAATTATAAATAAGTGAAATAAGATAAAATTTGAAACAAAACACACTATACAATAATAATGATAATATGGATATGGAGAGCTATACAAGTTAGTGCAGGATGTGCAAAATATTTGCTGAGGATGTGCAAAAGTTCACAGTATGCCGTGTTCCTCGGGGCTTACGTTAATTTAAATTTGTATTGTAAATTTTCTGGAAATTCAATTGAGAAACTGTTTTATAGATTCATGTTTTTGGTTAATTCAGAAAATGAAATACCTGACACATCAAGGGGCTTCATAACAATAATGCAGAAATCCTCATTTCATTCTGATCCAATATTGCCATACATCAGTCCTGCTCACAGATTTTCATTATTGTACCTCAAAGGGATAAATACATTGGTATAAATAGAATGGACCAGTCACTTTATGGTTGAAAAATTAATATTGTCTCACAGTATATATTCTCATAATGCCCAGCCCTTATATTTTAATGTTGCATGAGTCTGCATCAGTGGTTATTCAGTGTGTTCATCTTTTTAAAATAAAATATCAGACACCATTTTTAGTGTAAAATGAATTGGGTATAAAATACTCAAATTTTTAAATAATGCTTTTTTTGTTTATGCTTCCACTTTCATGTGACCACTTCCTGTGTCCTGCATTATAAAAAGGACATTGTGGAGACAGGAAGGACGATGCAGACCCTGCTTTCCCTGCTGAGTGACTGTAATCCCAAAATGGTTAAAGTTGTAAGGTAGGCACCATCAGTTCAGGAAGCTGAATTAAAGACCTCCACTGTAACTGGCTGGTATTTCACCAGAGAGAGTGCGTATAACTGTGCTCTTAGCTAATGGACACTCTCCTTTAGGACTGTATTAGGGATGTAATGTGACGGAGGGAGGGAGCAGCTTAAGAGTTAATCTGCCGTACTATTAACTGCACTGTGGAGGTAGAGGCCATTTCTCTGATGTATTCCTGGTAGCTGGTTGAAACAGGAAATGTTTTGAAGTAATGTGGGTTTCCTCTGATGCTCGCATAAAAGATGGTTTTGTTTGAGA
>LKNJ01000126.1:0-211858 GCA_002120245.1 Maccullochella peelii | reverse complement strand
ACACACACACACACACACACACACACACACACACACACACACACACACAAAAAAAACATTTTCCCACTGTGGTATCAAGCCATGCAGAGTTCCTGTTCCTGCTGAGGTTTTGCTATGTTTGCTGCTGACATTTCTGCTGCCAGCCCAATACAACAGAGCTGAATAGTATTTTATTTGTGGCGCTCAAAGCATTGAAGAATTACTTTTGAGGAACTCAAAGTGCCCGTTGCTCAAGACAATTGGCAGACCTTTCTGTTAACTGTTTTCATTTAGAACAATTTTTTATGTAGAGTAAAAATCATAGACTGGTAAAAATGCAGTAGATGGTGAGGTCTGAGATTATTCTGAACATTGTTTATGGCTGTTGAGTTTATACATTTATTTATTTTTTGTATATACCTTTTCCAGAAACAATATCCATATTGGCTAACTCCTTATCCTTTATGGATGGGTGGAGCCAATTACACCTGACATTGCCCGCCTCTTGCCCAGTGTCAGCTCCGATTGGCTCCAGTACACCCTGGACAGGTCACCAGTCAATCATAGGGCTGACACATGGAGACAGTCAGACAACCATTCACGCACAGATTCACGCCTACGGGCAATTTAGAGTCACCGGTTAACCTAACCTGTATTTCTTTTGACTGTGGGAGGAAACCGGAGCACCTGGAGGAAACCCACTTGCAAACTCCACACAGAAAGGCCCCCAGCTGGCCGGCAACAAGAAGCAATATATTCTTCAGAATAATCTCAGATCTTGCTGAACTAGTTTTTTTCTTTTTTCTTTTGGTGAATTGAGCTTTAAGACAGGGGACCTCGCTTCATTGGCACCACTTACTTACTTTAACCTGTACTATTGTTCTAACATTGCTTCCATGCATGAAAAATAAGCTCCACACAAAGAGGTTGATCTTGAACCGTGAAAGGGCGTGTGTTTAGCCAAGGTGTTGTGCGGATGTACCAAGACAATCAGTGCCATCTGTCAGAATTAAAATCTGCATTGAAAAAGTTGTTTCATTTCTTTTTAAAGGCTTTTCTGTATTTTCCTCATTTGTCATTCCAGCCTCCTGGTGAAGAGGACCTCGAGGAGTTCAGGGTACAGACCGGACTGTGAGCACCTCTTTACTCGCTTTACGCTGACATGTTATCTATGTCATATAGTAATGTATGGTAGTGCTCATTTCATGCCAGTCACTCACATGTGTGTATGGTTCTTTGACGGGCTGGGTTATTTAATAAAGCTGTGTTTTCCATGCAGGATTAACATTGATTTCAGGAAAATCTACTCCACATGTAGCCCAGCCTGGCACTTACGCACTAACTCATGTCTGATAACGCCCTGCTCACACTGTCTTTGATTATATAATGCTTTTAGGTTTGAGTTGGATAATCTCTTTAAGATTGTCCCTCAAGGACAGCTGTTACTGTAAGCGTTTTGACTTTCCACTATATATACAGCGCTGACAGCCTAAGCACAACCTCACACAGACCGTAAAAGAGCAACATCTATTAGTTTACTACAAAGCCTCTGATAACAGTAAACGTTTCTGGATCTCATGTCAGATCAGCCTGAGAGTTTTACTTCCACTGCACTTAAAAGTAGTTGTTTTCTTTATATGACTCACATTGATGGTGTCTGTATATTTATTTCAGACATTGGTTTTGAGGTGCCAGATGCCTTTCTTGTGGGCTACGCTTTGGACTACAATGAGTACTTCAGAGATCTGAGTGTAAGTTTGCTGCAGTTGATTACTTCAGATGAAAAGTAAGAGGATCTGCAAGATATGAAACACTAGCTGTCTTCCAATTCCATGCTAAGTTTTAATTGTATACAATATGTACACTATACTGCTTCTCATAGAATACTGTTTCTGCAGTTAGCATACAAAATTTCAGTGTACTTTACTCTTTTGTACGAACAGGAAATTATGCATCGCCTGCATGATGTCAAACAAACTGTGACCTTGAAATGCTACTGCCAATTACACAAAGAAAATCTGCAATTATTTAAATGTTTTGCAGCTGTAAGTAGCAGTGTTGTCATTTGTCCAGTGTGAATACACTTTATACGCAAATATCTGTTTACAATTAGTGTGTAGTATAGAACTGGGATACGGCTTGTGTTTTGAAGCATTTATATGTGACAAGAAACTGTTCTGGGATGACTGTAGGTGTATCTAACTAGGTGCCAAATTTCTGGGGAATGTTAGTATACTCTTAAAAATGTTAATATTTATAATAAATAAATAAATAAATAAAATGTTTATCCCCGTATATGATGAGCTGAATGTGCTTCAAAGCCTTCGCCACACTTGCAGGAATATAATAAGCCTTTTTCATAGAAGACATTTTGACATGTGACAAGTAGGAACAGCACAGGTGAAAATAATAAAATGAATGATGGCCGAATTTGAAGCTGCTTCAGTTTCAGGGTCCCGGTAATAGTGCATGCTGCCTCATGACTTACTGGGACACTTGAATAGAACGGAGCCATCGTTAATGTTATTAGTAACACCTGTGCTTTTCCTATGATTACGCGTCAAAATGTTTGATGCCTTTTCTGATGGACAAATGCCAAATTACATTTTTTTTTTTCTTACAAAAAGTCTAACTTAAACATGTTGAATCCAAAAATCTGTCTTTTAAAATCCATCATGTGTAATTTGTTTGTAATTGTAGAACATAAAGATCTCCTCTGGTTGTTAAAACGTCACATTTCCAGAAACGGTACAGAGGACATGACCTCAGGGTCCTTAATGGTTGCTACAGCCTTGGGAAGAGCATAATGTATTAGCTGTACAAAATGTCAAACAGAATGTTCAAACAGAAAATCTCACCTGGACAATAGAAATGCAATACACATGAATTCACTGTCCTCTAGTTTATTTTATTTATTTTTTTTACAGCACATCTGTATACTGAATGATCAAGCCAAGGAGAAGTACAAAGTGTGAGCAGATGAAGTGCTGCAGAGTCGATGACTGAATCAATGAAGACTAGGACCACTGTGATGACCCTCCTTAGCTTTGCTGTGTTTTGAATCTTATTTATTTTTCTACACAAGAATCCACAAAATGTGACTTGAAGAACATTTAATTCCCTCCCCTAATGAATATGTGGGATCAATTATATATATTATGAATATTTTGGTTGTTAAATTTTAGTTTATTTATTCACG
Organism: Maccullochella peelii; assembly: GCA_002120245.1. Classification (NCBI taxonomy): domain Eukaryota; kingdom Metazoa; phylum Chordata; class Actinopteri; order Centrarchiformes; family Percichthyidae; genus Maccullochella; species Maccullochella peelii. Next base: position 208,680 of record LKNJ01000126.1, on the reverse strand, counting down.
TGTATAGACTTTACCTGTGACGTACAGTTTTATCTTGGAGATAAGTGTAATTAATTTGTTCTGGCTCATCAAGTCACGTCTCAGGCTACTGCTTTATGTTTAGTGAGGTATCAGTCAAATTTAAGTAGCCTTCAGTTTGTACATGTTTCTGTTTAATGCTGATATATCCTCTCATTATGCCATAAAATGACTGACTTGGAATGTACTGTATGTTTTATTTCATATTTGATGTTTTCATCGAGGACCTGTTTACAGCAATACAAATCCCGTTGAAACCTTGACTCCTGTTTTCTTTTTTCTGTTGCACTTTTTCAATTCTAATTCAAATGAACTAATTCAATTAAATATGTAAAAATAACGTAGCCATATTAAAGAAACATATTTTCAATTTCCTGTTCGTTGATGTGATAATCTTTGCATTCCAATTCATGACACCCTCGTTATTATACTTTTGAGAAGCAAATGTATAATTGCCCAATCTCGTCACTATGGTGCCTGACAGCTAACCTGCTAATGGCTAATTTTGGCTAATGCGGAAGCTCGTCGCCTACTGTGACGTCACGTGTTCGTTTTGGGAGTTTGGTGTTCACGAAACGGTAACCAAGCCGTCTAACTAAACCATTTTAGTTAGAAGGTGAATGACTGACTGAAGCAGGAAATCATAAGAATACCATCTGACACATTTTAGCTAGACCGCAACAGCGAGTGACATTTGTTATCCCAGTTACTTTATACTGCTAACAACATTAGCTTTGTGCTAAGGTTAGCTTATCGTTTCACCTTGTGACGTGAAATACATTAGACAGCTCCACTATACTAAATAAGAGAAACTAGACTAAATACCGGTAGTTAATACCCGTGCAGTGGCGTGTGTGTCGGACCTGAAATCCACAGTTCCATGCTGTACACGAGTAATTTTCACTTGTAGGATAGTATTATGCTCCGGACTTCTACTGTATATTAAATGTGCGTCTGTTTTTTTGTAGCTCTGTTTCAGCTTTGTAACCGAGTAGCTACCATGGATATTAAAGAGGAGACAATAGCCATTTTAAAACAGTTTGACATTGGAAATAAGTTCTCCTATCTACCGGTGCTGCCCAAAGCCTCAGTGCTGATCCCACTGCTTGTGAAGAGTGGAGAGTTGTACACCTTGATGACCCTGCGTTCAAAAGAGGTAACCCTAATATTTGTCAATTGGGTGGAAGACTAATGCTGTCTCTATTATCTAACTCAACTTTTTTGACTGACGTGTGTCTCTGTAGCTGAGGACCAGTGCTGGTGAGGTGTGTTTCCCCGGTGGGAAGAGAGACCCCAGTGACAGAGATGATGTGGACACAGCTTTGAGAGAGGCAGAGGAGGAGATAGGTCTACCACCAGATGATGTCCAGGTGGTCTGTAGACTGTTTCCTATCATCAATAAGGTAGGACAGTAAACATTATTCTTTCCTTTCGGGGCACCAGCTGCTGTGGGTCCATCTCTTTCTCACACATTACCCCCTCCCATCCCCATCTCTTTCAACAGAGTGGTCTGTTGGTGACCCCGGTGGTTGGCTTCATAGATGAGTCATTTTGCCCCCGTCCAAACCCAGCTGAGGTCAGTGCCGTGTTCACTGTCCCTCTGGACTTCTTCACCAGCGAAGGCCACTACTCTGCCTACGGTGCTGCTGAGATGGTGGGGACATTGCACTTTTTTCATTTTGTGGAGCCTGATTCAGGAAACCAGTATCAGATTTGGGGCCTGACTGCCATGTTGGCCATACTGGTTGCTACTCTTGCTCTCAGGAAAAAACCCAAGTTTGACATTGGTTTTGACTCTGAGGATCCATTATCCTTCTTCCAACATATCCTACATAGAACAATGAGTAAACTATGACCAAATGTTTTCCCCATGTTAGTACAGCATTTGTGCCAATACAAATACCTGAAGCCAACTTTATGTAACTACACTGTATTAATTTGCTGCCTTCATCGTGAAACTTTACTTACATGCCATATTTGTTTGACGATATTAATATAAAAACCATTCAGAGCTTTTTATAACTAGTGAATCTAGAATGTACAGTGGGGTGAAAAGAAGCAAACAAAGACGTTTAGATTTTTATTAATTCATTTAATGTAGCAGCAGGATTACAGATATAAACAGAAGAGTATACAAATGCCCAGACAAAGGCAAAGTACATGTTAATAATAGTTCAGATGTATGATAACACACTGGGGTTGACCTTTATCCCGACTGCAGGGTCTTAAGGCTAGATACTAAAGCTCAAGCTACACAGAACGGATACAACAGAACTGTTGGAGAATGTGAAATAGAAAGCGAACTAGGAAAAGTGAGCAAACTGATTACACACAAGATACAGCTCACACTATTGGCAATTAACAGTTAATTTATCATGGTTGCTCCTTTTGATCAAGCATTTCACAGCAACAATAGTAATGTTGACAAGCACATCAACACAAGAAAGCTCTCCATAAAACAATCTCCACTGTCTTGTCCCTTTTACCTCACATGTACAAATCTCATGAGGCATGAAAAACATTTTCAAAACAGAAAAGAACAAGTTGACAATTCACTGGTGAAGCTGCACAATATTATGTTGAGAATACTCACTCTGATATCTTTAAATGGATTTCCAAAGAGAAAATGTTATAACTAAAATATATTGGTATGGGCTATGGTTATGCTTGTGTTTAGAACTAAAGATCCAATCACTGAAAAGTGTCCTGATGATAAACAGTCTTGGAGAATAAAAAGGACAAGGAGCCAGATAGCTGTGACACAAAAGGGACACCAGTAAACACAGCAGAGTAAGGTTAAGTTATCAAGGCACACAAAGTTCTGTTGAAAGCATCACAATTGAAATTCAAGATACCCCTGCAGTATATTTCACATTTAAATATACATGGATATTAATTTACATGACTGTAGGACAAAACCGATAGTGTACAGATTTGTGTGCTTCTTCTTCACCACCATTCAATTCATGTTTCACATGGATTTTTCAGGTGGAAGTGGCTATTTGAAGAGTCAGACTGAGCATCCCGGATTGCTCAAAATGAAACGACTGGACGTGAAAACATGACATTACACCACAATCCAAGACAAATTAATCTGACAAATATAGAGTGATACAAATGATAGTTGGTGCCACCCCACCCATCCCCCCTCTGCCTCAAAATATATGTACTCTAAAACTAATTGGTCCAATGTCAGATGTAGATTAAGTTCTATGTCCACACCATGAGGTAAAATTTACATTCATGAAACTGAAGTCACAGGTTGGCTTTCTGTGTTGGTATGGCTTTAAGAGGCATTACTGTTCTGCACTTCTTCTGCAACATCATGTGCTCTTAAACTCCCCCACCCAAGAGGAATGGAATGCTTGGAAACATCACTGCTGCGCTCTAACCTGACCTACAGTTAATGGATGAGTCAAAGTGCCATTTGAGATGCATGACAAAAGAAGAAGGAAAAAAAAAAAGTACACAAAACACATACACAACAAACCTAGCCCATGTATTATGTTATACAGGTTGGGTAAAGTCAATGTTAAAACAGCAGAATTACGTTCTAACATATTTGCTTGATGTCCACTTAGTGACATTTCTAATTTCAGTCATACAACTTCACAATAAAACTGCGCTTCATTTCAGGAAAACATACCAGCAATGATATTCTGTGCTATGAGCATAAACCAGAAAGTTTAGTTTTACAAAAATACTCTACATTTTGATACATGGATACAAAATTCTAAAAAAGATAAGTTTCTTTAAAATGGATCACTAACAGCTGCAGGACAAAAATAGTATGACTATGAAAATGTAAACAAATGCATATGTGAGCAATGCTATTCTAACATTTGAATTATTCTCAAAAATTGGCTTGTTGATAATGCCAAATTGGCTACTGTTACAGCAGTGTTATTTTGCATCAAAAAATAGAGTAATGTAATGAGAAATGTAAAGTATCAAATTGGTGGAAATGTTAATGAGAGATTAACTGATCCATGAAACAAAGTACCTTTACATTATCTTTTATAAGTTCTTTTATAAACTTAAAACAAAACATGCTGAATTGCTATCCATGTACGAGCTGCATAATTTAAATGAGTAAACATTATGAGGGCATTTGCAAGGACAAGTATGAGACAAGATGACGGCGATACAACAGGAGCTTTGGTATGCCTGGGTGTACTCCAGTCTGACCCCACAACAGCAGCCAGCTCTCTAGACTCCGCTTCAAAATCATTCATGTCAGTGCTATTGATAGAAGTATAAACTGTTATGTACTAACATCACATCAGAAGTGCCCATCACTCCTGCACATAGCACCATAGATATAATCAAAATGGCGGCCTCTATGTAACAGAGATTTCATTTACCAGTGAGCCCCTGTTCACAACACAAGGGACAGGTACTGGATGCCAACTTCACATGGCGCCAGCCTGCACACGGTACCAACACTGAGACAAGAACTTAAATATTTAACACAACACAAGGTAAAACAAGTCTCAAATGACAGATTGAACAGTAAATAGTACAAATAGCAACACAATGAAAATCCTTCATTTCAATGCACAAACTAAATGAATCAGTATTTTAGGTGTTTTGTCAGTGTGTAAAACACAAAGGCCTACTTACCACTCCGACACTGAAAAATGACAATGCTTTTGTGGGAATGGCTGTTTTTTTTTTTTTTTTGAGACTTGACTGGACCACTGAGACATAGAGGAATTCAACAGTGCGCTGACATTCTATACAAAGTTGTCCTAGACCTCAAAAATATTCATGAGTAATTTTAAAAATGCTTGGTTAAGATGTATTTAACTTTACAAAGACAACTGCTTTGTTTTTTTTTTCTTGCTTTTTAACTGGACGTTTCCGGGTACAAATTCAGCTGGGTCAGTGGAGAGCTGTGGACGAATATAAGGATTAGCTAGAGGTTATAAAGTGCTTGAGATAAAATGTTTATAAAACCACACAACACTCCATTTTCACTAGTGGAAAGTTTCCTTCTATCCACATTAAATTGGTAAAGGTTACCAACTTCTTCAAAACAAAAAGATACACACACTATATAGTTGAATGCTTCTAAAAATTTCACCAAGAAGAAACGGTTGAAAACACTGGGAGGTGCCAAAACAAAAGGCCAAGTCACATTATTCACCAGGTTGAATCTCATTTGCGAGTGTTTAATAGTCCCTACACTTTCTGCACATGGGGGAATCCCCTGCAATACCAGAATGTACCAATTTTGGTGAGTGAGTTCATTCATTTTTGTGGAGTTGATATCAGTATTTAACTCTCCTCCTTCCGATAGTCTGCTCAGGTGCATACTCATGCCAGCAAATATGATTAGGCAAAACATTCTACAAATGTACTTAATTTAACAGTCTTTACTCTTAAGTAGATTTTAGTCAAATTGTTGACATATGCAAACACAGGGTTTAATTAAGTGCAAACAATCTTACATTATCCATGGCAAAAGATGTTTCAATTGAGTGATTGTGATATTATTTCATCCCTATTTGTATGTCAGGTAATCCCCCCCATTTCTACTGTCGCTTCACGTGACAAACAGACAAAAACACATCTCACAGACTCTGCCTCTCAGAGTGATGTGAAAGTTTAGAGTTTACATGCTCACAAAATGAGATTCAGCCTATAACACGTATGTGCAATCTGATATTCACCCCGTGGCTGGCTGTTTCATCTACTCTGCCTGCTCTTACAGAGACATCTCCGTCACATTACTATTCACCTGTTTCCCTGTTGCTGACATTCTTTATCCATTTCCAGTTTTTCCACCAAACCTGGTAGGTTTTTATCGTCATCATCATCTCCTCTTAGGCTCACATTATTAAAACACAAACAAAACACTGCATTTCTGAGACTGATGGATAAAGCAGTTATTACAGGCCTCTCTGATCCTGCAAGAGGGGTAATAACACGTCGGATTCATCAATTCAAGGACAATGGATGAATGAAGGCTATAATTAATTATAAATATTCCATAAAAACAAGGAGTTACATGAGCTCATAATTAGGTTTTTAGGTAAAAGGGGAATTTAATTCCTAAATATTTAAAATTTTCTGTGTGGCATTAGCACACAACACCACCATTCTGTTTGTTGATGTAAGAATTTATAACTTTCGGCTACATATCACTCCCTCTCCTTAGTGCCCACATCGTCCAAGCATTTATCACTGCTTATGTAGGCTTTCCAGTAGGTCCTCAATTTTATCCATGTTGGACGATGCAGATATTGATGCCTGCAGTTGATTCTGTAAGCTGCTCTGTATCTGTGTCTGTAGACTGGTCTGCATTGGAGTGGACAGGCTTGTTTCTATGGTTGCCTGTAAACTGGATTGCAGAGCTGTTTGTGTGTTTGTCTGCATTGCATTCTGTAGGCTGGTCTGCATGGCGTTCTCTAAACTGGACTGCATTTGTGCCTGAAGGGTGTTCTGCAAGCTGCTGTGCATGGTGGCTGGCATCGAGGAGGCAGCTTGGGCCATGGGCTGGTCCAACAGAGGCTGCATGTGACTGGAGTTCTGGGGCTGGCTCTGGGCTGGCAGGGTGGGTCCGGAGGAATTGAGCAGCTGGGGCGAGTCTGGGAGGAAGAGAAAATGTAAATAATCACAGTAGGTAACACACTGGCAGTGACATTGGAGCAATTCAGGAAGCATTTGTACAACGCAATGGGTAGGGCATGGCTAGAGCTTTGGGAAAAAAAATCTATTCAACGCAGTTACTTAACTCTGATTTACTGTACTTTAGGGAGTGGAGAAGACCAACATCTTACCATTCTGGATGCCAAACACAAACAGGTTGGCCTGTCCTTGTGGAGCCACATTCCCACCCACAGTTGTCTGGAAAAGCTGCTCTGGGGGCTGCTGGCCAGGGTTGGCTACCACACCCACACTACCCTGTACCACAAAGATGGTTGTGCCAGGGGCTGGAGCCTGGTTGTTCAGCTCCTGTGAGCTAATAGTGCTCTGCAGGCTGGACAGAGATGTCTGTGGCAAGAACAGCTCCACGGGTTGACTGCTCTGGATGCCGCTGGAACTTGGGCCCACTTGCATTGGCTGCTGTTCCTGGAACAGACTCTGCTGTTGGTTCTCAGTGGATGTTGGGTTGCTGCCTGAGGAGCTCTGGTCTTGGAAGGACATGGGCTCTGCTGGGTCTGGCTGGGGGATTCCAACACTAATGCTCCCCATAGGAGAAGGGCCTTGGGTCTGGGTGCTGAAGAGAATAGTTGGGGGAATAGCCTGGGGGTTTAGATCTGTGGTGCAGAGGAGCAGACCTGTCTGCTGGGGTTGGGGAAGCTGGCTCTGGGGGACAGGGTTAGCCTGTGAGTGGTTTGGGATACTTTGGAACAAGGAGCCCTGCTGGCCAATTGGAAGCTGTGGTGGCTGTTGTTGGTTCTGCTGTGGAGACTGCTGCTGCTCCATGGGGGTGCTCTGTTGCATTTGGGAAAGCTGAGCTTGGGGTTGGTTTTGAAACATAGCAACAGACTGGGGCTGGCTGTTAGATGTCTCCATGGATGAGATGAATGCTAGCTGCTGCTGTTGCTGGGGCTGAGGGTTTGGGGACAGGTATAGGGTTGACCCTGTGGACTGCTGTTCTGAGCTGAGACTGCCACCAGTGAGAACAGTCAGTGTGTTCTGAAGCAGGGCAGCCTGGACCTGCTGTTGGGAGCCCTGGGTCTCAGCCAGGGGCCTTGGCGATTGGAAGAGCTGTTGTGGGGGAGATGTGTGGGATGGAGGCTGTGTTGGGAAGCTGGTCTGAATGGTAAGCAGGTCTCCAGCCTGTTGAAGGAGGGACACTGGCTGCTGTACTTGGGGGGAAGAGTGGATCTGGGGCTGAAGCAACTCAGCCTGAAGGTGCTGCTGTAAATTCTCCAAGACCTGCTGCTCTTGCAGTTGTTGTTGCTGTTGTAAGTTGCTCAGCGCTTGATTTTGCTGCTGTTGTTGCTGCTGCTGTTGTAGCTGATGTTGTTGTAAATTGGTAAGTATTTGATTTTGCTGTTGCTGATCCTGAAGTTGGATGTTGTTAAGGACTTGCTGTTGCTGACTTTGTTGCAACTGTTGTTGCTGTTGAATATTCTCCATGATTTGCTGCTGCTGCAGTTGCTGTTGGTCTTGTGGCTGTAATATAAGTTGTTGTTGGATCTGCATGTTGCCAAGAACTTGCTGCTGTTGCTGCTGTAAGTGTTGCTGTTGTTGAAGGTTACCAAGGATTTGCTGTTGTTGCTGCAGTTGTTGATGCTGTTGAAACTGTTGCTGTATTTGTTGTTGTTGTTGCTGCTGCTGTTGTTGTATCTGTAGCTGTTGCTGTGTCGATAGTGAATTATCTGTGGTTCCCAATCTAAGGCTATTCATGTTCTCCTGGACGTGCTGCTGAAGGGAGTCTGCAGTGGGCGTGGGGCTGTACAGCACAGAGTTCAGCTGCTGCTGGGCTACAGCCGCCTCCAACACCTGCTGGAACGTGGTGTTACCTTCAGCCTGTAACTCCCTCACTGCCCTCTCGAGCTGGGCCACCCCTTCCTGGGGGAATAGGGGAACCTGTGACTGTTGTGGCTGGGGCTGAGAGGGAGTTGCTATCTGGGGCATGGCCACGACTACAACCCCTCCACTATTATTGGAACTCTCAGGAGGCAGGCTGTCCTGAGGGTCTCTGAGGAATTGCTGAGGGACTTCTGGTGTCACAGGGGGGATTGTAGTATCTCCCGACACTGGGAAGGAGGTTGTGGGGGCAATGTCTTGCTTTTGTATGGTGCTGAGAGACTCTAGGCTAGGGAAGACAGGGGGCACCTGGGGCAGCTCCACATCTTCAGGCTGTAGGGGCATTGGGCTCTGAAAGGACTCTCCACCTGGATGAGGACTAGAGCTGAGCTCCAGAGTCTGCTGCACTGAGACAAGAGGGTCAGGGGATGGCTAAGAAAAGACAGGAAACAAAAATGTTATCAGCTGCAATTCTGAAGTCGATATTTTGATTCCTCTTTCTTGAGAATGAATGGTATCTTACCTTAAAGACATCTATGGGGGGTGGATTGCTAGACACTTCCATTGGTGTGTCCTCTTGCCGTTTGGAAGGCTGACCCGAGCAGTCAGTTCGCTCAGAAGATATAGATTTGATCTGGCCATCAAATATACACGTCTTGGCCAGGGAGGGTCCCTCTGTTTTTACTGTCCGGACATTTGAGTTATCAGCTGCGGGTAAGATTGGAAACACAGGATAGCTAAGTGCCTGTGAGAAGACTAAGCACCTTGTGCTTCACAGTTTATTAACCTATAATGGTGTATTGTGATGCAAATTTATGTGATAACTCATTGAATTCGGGCATTTTATTAATATGGAAAACTTTCATTTAAATGCATCTACTGGAACTGAAAAAAGTCAAGATTTTGAGTCATACAGCCAATGCAGGTAGCATTTTTTCCTCATATAGTAATATAGTCACAGTATCTTAAAAATGGGATTACCATGTTAGCCATAATCATAAAGCCCCATCTACACCTCCTACAACATTACCTACAAGAGGCCTCTAATTGCAAAGAGAATATCCCCATGTGGGCAGAAAATTATGACCTAGGTGACCTCTACGCTTGAGTTAGTAGCTGTACCTGAGTCTGGAGTGTAGATGAAGGGCTGGGCGTCATGTGATTTACCAGCATTGGTCATCACGAAAATTCCCACAGAAACGGGAGAAGTGACTGACTGGTTGTGGAACGGAGGGGCTGTCACTATCAAATGGTTCTGGAAAACATTAGAGAACCAAAAGGGCAATCACATTTTTAGTAAAATCTCATGAAGAGTATGGTCAATGAAAGCAGGCAGCTTATATTAAGGATAAACAGAAGAGGATACATATCAATTGCCTTTACCTGATGGAAAAGGTCCATGTCAATCTTTGCCTCGGCTTGCCAGGAATTATCATCTACAAATAAAACAACATTTTCTTTTAAATTCTTCCATCCATCAGAGGTTTACATGCAGAAACCCACACAAATTACATAGAGATACAGCTAAGGACAACAACACAACGCTGGCTACAGCACCTGCAATGTTCTCCTGAAAAATAACTTTGGTTCCTTTGAGGAAGTTCTTTCCAATAATAAAAACTTCCTCTCCTCCTCTCACTGAGCAGCTGTGAAGACTCTTCTTCAGGATCTCTGGAACTCCTGCTGGCTGGGCTGGGGAATGACAGAAGAGTCAAAAAATGAAAACTCACATGACATCTAGGCTAGTGTTTGCTGGAGGGCAGGTAGAAGACTCTGAAACTAAAAGAAAGAAAGTTCTATGGCCATCATTTTAAATGCTATGTTTGACGAAAGCCAAACACCACACATCACTGGAAACACAGTGGCTGTCACCTTTGCAGCTTTAGACTGATGTCTGTCATTTTCTTTGTTAGTTTTTAGTTCATGTTGTGCCTGAACTACTCACTGCAGAGGATGGGTGATGAGGGGACCTGTAGAGTGAGGACTGATCCATCAGGTTGGGGAATGCTGACTCTGAAGGCCAGCCTGGCACGTGTACTCTTCTTCTTGGACCCTGCCACACCAATACGAGCCTCCACATCTGCATTACGCAGCTTCAAAATTCCTACACAATCCACCCTATAGAAGCAACATAGGATGGGGAATTCATGACAAGCCCACTAAGCACTTCTCAAACATCAACATTAACTGATCCCAAATTATCCACAAAAAATAACCCCTTACGCGAGTGTCATGTCACTGCTGGGCTCCAGAGGGATCTCAATAACAGTGGTGCCCTCTATTTCCACCTCCTTGCAGGCAGTGGTGTTGCGTCCTGTCACTCTGCATGCCTGGTAGAAACCGTGAGGCTTCACTCTGCCTGCATCATTCGCTACAAACACCTGCAGGACAACTGGTTCACTGACACCCTCCAACTGAAAAAAGAAAATGTGTAAATAACTTGACCTTCACTAATAATAGAAAACATAACACTATTTAAGAATGAAGTTGTTTTAAGCCCAACGCACACTGGTCATGGAGTAATTGCGAAATGCAGAGTGATTCTTCCTTACTAAAGCATCTATGTTAAGTAACAAGAGTGCACACAAAAACCATGCATACTGTAAAATTCAAGGTAATGTGTGGATGCTTGCCAGGGTTGCCAGGAAGAGCTAGATCTATTTTCTCTGTGCACGGATCTCACAAAAATATACAAGGGAAAGACACTGCAGGTGGGAAATGTTCAATAATATCACAAAAGAAGCACATAGATTTCAAACTTTCTAGCAACCATACTGTTGTTATCATACATATGCACTGATGAATTTCAGGGTCGTTTCGTTGAGTGCTTCACACACAGTAACAACTGGAAGCTGCTCAACACAGCCACAGTTTTATCTGCTGGCCACTAAGCAGCCCCAGTGGAGCAGTCAAGGCAGGCGCTATTCCTTCTTTTACCTGCCCTGATTTATCAGCAACAGGTTACGTTTCTATAGGATAATCTGGTTTTCAATTGTTGGGTCTGTTATTGATCTGTCCGTGTACCGTGCAGAATATAGCAGGTTACCCATTGTAAAATAAAGCTTTTGAAGTAGCTCAAATCAAACTGAAAAAATGTGCTCAGGGTTCTTGGTTAATAAGTGTAACCCTTTTGATGTGTCTGAACTGGCACGAGCATTCTCTTGTGGTACTCCACACTCTGTGTCCTCTGTGGCCTTATTCAGTCAGTTCCAACTTAGGTGTTAATATTTTTCCTGTGTCAAGAAGCAGCCGGGGGCCTTCTTTGTCAAACCTTGACAGTGGGGAATCCCTGTTGTGTGCGGTCTTTGACAGAACCTCTGCTGCCCTCGGTCAGATAGCGAGCTCTGTGCTGGGTCTCTGGCTGCACCAGGATCTTTAGCTCCTTCCCATCACTCTTCATGGGGAACTGAGCAGACAGTGACCCACCCTTCACTGCAGTCCCTGATTCAAGAGAGCTGCGGGGCAACAAAAATCACATGATGACATTTATATGACTTCCAGAAATTCAATGACCCTAGACAAAAGCACATTGGACAAGGGTCACCCCACCTGGCCATGGCACTGGTCTTGTCTGTGCCCAGCTGAGATAGGACAAAGTGAGGGGCCTTGGCGCTGTCAGCATCAAACACATCCATGCTGTCCTCCGGAGGAGCAGGCTTGGGGCCAGGCCGCTGGCGAGGGGTGCGTTTTCTAGACTTGCGTGGCACCTCTGTGTTGTCGTTGTAGGAGATGGAGCTGACCAGGCTGAAGTTGGAGACGGAGTCATCAGCCCACATGCTGCTGCTATGCTCTGAGTCTGGACCTGGTGGACCAGATACGGTAGGCTCCTCTTGGCAAGACATCTGGCTGTCGTCAAATAGGTCCTCAGGCGGTGGTGATATACTCAACACAGGCCTCCGTTTTGATGGGGTGTTCTGAGGCTGCTGGACTCCTAGCCCTGACAACACTCCTGGCCCTACGTCTCCTGTTACAGTGTTTGCTCCACTGTTGCCTCTGCTGGTGGCAGATACAGCACCCTCCATACCTTGCATCTCTGAAGCTCCAGCTCCATCCCCTCCGGTGGAGTGGTGATGCTGGGGAACCTTGTGATGGTCTGAGGATGAGGTAGAGGGGACAGTGGATGGGACTCCCATGGCCAGGGATGAAGAGGCAGAGGGGATGGAGGTGGAAGAGGTGGCATCTGCAGTAGTATATACAAATAAATACGTTAGTGCAGATGTTCAGCACTGAGCAGGCTAGCAGTCCCATTCAAGCAGCTGAATTTGTGCATGATTTGTATTGATTTCCCCTCTTCCCAACTCTAATTTCAACAGACTGTTGTGGGTTATATGCTCTCACTTTGCATGCGAGAGCTGTCAAGCATTTGTCAAATATTCTGAAGTTAAAGTTGAGAAGGGTACTATAGGTCCCACAATGTTTTGATTCCTACAAAACCGTTCTCAATTAAAATCAATGTGACAAAACTGACATGCTTTGTTTACAAAAACAAAAGCAAGCTACAAATTGTTACATACACATTGCCAGAAAGAAACATAACAAAATCTGGTCAAACTTTCTTGTACAGCCAAATTTGCAAGCTGGTAATGTGGCGCCAAATTAAATTTGCCAGGGTTGCCACAGTTACAGTACAGTTTGTGCAATGTGCATTCAGTAGAAAACAGTAGTTTGCGCATGCCAATTGGAAGATTTGGTTGGGACTGAGCGTAGCCATGGAGACAGAATAAACAAGCCTCTGACCTATGGAGCAGTGAACTGCAGACCATTTTATATGCAGACACTCCCTGGCTCAGAGGGAACTTCCTGCAATAAAAACGAGACAGCCAATGAGCAACAAGAGAGCTGATCATTCAAGATTCAACTTCTGTCAATCAGCAAATTGGATGAGTTAATACACTGAAGGAAGGAGTAACTTTTTAAGTCGATCATTTATTGACATTTTGAAGCACGTGTATTTGGTTATGACCTGAAGGACATTACAGTAGTCATGCTTTTGATCAGCACTGCTTAGGGCCAGCTAAGTCAAACAGGATAGTTATATGGTAGCGTTAACAGAAGCGCTCTCTCCAACATGACTGTTGACCAGTTAGTTTGCTCTCTAGATGAAACTCAAGACTAGAATCCTTCACAGTTATAGCTGATGTTGGCTCTCCTGAACCATGATCCAAGATCAGAACATATTCCTTTGGCTGATATTTAAAAGACAGTCCATCGATTGCTAGGGGCAACTTCACTGTTTCATAAAGAGACAGAACCTTCATAATTACTGAAAATGTCAGCTGCTATGAAACCTCAATAAATTATCAGATGACCTACTGTTGTGTGTAAAACAGTATGTGTGAATGACAAATGTGCATAGGCTGTTTCTGCTTTAGGCACTTGTTAAGGCATTTAAAAACAAAACCTACCTATAATGACACATTCAGAGAGATGCGCTAAGTCAAAAGTGCTAATACACAGACTCTGGAACACAATATAATGTCATTACATGAGGGATGTCTGACATGACTGCTTAAGCCAAAGGGCAGTATCTGGATCAGCAGTAATGGTTATGCTGCACCTAAATATATTTTTAACAGCCTAAAAAGCCGAGTGAAAATAAAAAGCATTAAGCACAAGCATCACATGGAAAAGTGCTGCTGAAAAAAAATGAGTGAAATGACAACTAACAAGCTATGTTAGCATGCTGTTAATGCAGACTCAACATTTCTTGGAGCTGTTATTCAGACTAAAGCTTTCCAGGAAAAGAGGAACATGTATGACTTTCTTACATACAAGCGATTGAGGTCACTGCCACTAGAATGGTATAGGTTAATTAGATATTAACTGAGTTTAGACATTGGTCTAAATCAATATTCAGCCATTTTTAAACCCATTTCTTTTCAGTTAATCTGTTTTATAAAGTGAATTGCTTAGGTGAAGAGCTGCAGGCACTTATTGAAGTTGCAGTTTGGGTGAATATCAAAGCCCCACAGAGTCAAGGTAAGCAATGCCTCATCCCATGCTGCTGCTAGGATTATAAGAGAGGATGTTCGTCACACAAACATCTAAAGTACCTAACAGGGTCACCTAACACAGACAACGTCAGACAGGACTAACTGAAACAATGACACAACAGATGTTCACTAATTGGTGGTTTCTGTAATACAACACAATAATGGAAATATTGGCAATCCCAAAATATATTTCAATACAGCTTGAGTCCAACTGTCAGCGTTAACACTCTGCCCCCACACCTCAATTGATACCTTCGTGGAGTCAGCGAAACCCTCAATATATCCAAATGCAGTCTAATATATGACGGTGCCAGCAGTATGAAAATATCTTTGCTGAAATATAAATACTATATTAGCCCATATAATCTCAAACAGTCACAAATATTAATTGTCTCAGACACTGGTGAAAGGGTGAAGTTGCCCCCAGACACTGATACAAGGCCATATTAGTTTCTTCACCCCTGCTGTCTTGGGGAATGGATTGGCAAGGGGAAACTGATCTCAGATCATGGTTTTCATGGACTGAGCAGGTAGCTCACCTGAGGCCAAGGCTGTAGAGGGGGGAGGTCCCGCCTCTCCCCCACTCTTCTGGCTCATGGTGGGTGGGTCTGTCTGGGTAGACGGCGGCTGGAGCTGGAGCTCTTTGGGGAGGAGGTCATATACCGACTCTGTCACAAAGGATGAGCAGAAAGATTAGGTTCTGAAAAACATGCATCAGATTATTGTTAATGACAGGACCAAGTAACTAGAAAAGGTTGTCCACTCCTCACAAGTGGAAATGTTCTGATAGCTTTGAGTTCAGCAGTTCTGCCTTAAGCCTGTCAATGGAGCCCACTGAAATTAACAACCTTCATGGTAAAATACCTCACCATTTTTAAAAAGAGGACATAATATCTGCTTCTACTGTCATTTAACTTGAGACGTTGTTCTAACAAGTTAAACCCCTTGAACGCCAAGCATACATTATTATGGGCTTAACTTCCCATGTCGAACATAGGACCTCAGGGGTTCCATACCAGACAGCCATTATCTTGGCCAATGCAGAATTGCCTTAAGATGCAGTACCACTAATGACAGTTAGAAGTTGGCTCAAAAAAAGTTCAGACTTCGCTGAACTAAATTCAAAAAGACCCAGGGATAGACGCTAATATTTTTAAGCACTGGCCCCATGAGCCACCAAGCTGCTAAATTTGGTGGCCAATGTACATTTTTGGTGGCCCAAATGTAAAGTTATATAAAAACAATACAGAAAAGGCAATTTAATGCTTAACTTAACACAGCCTTCCTTAACTGTGACTGTAATGTTGCTTTGGCGAAGGCTCACAGCATAGGGACAAAACTCGGTGGCCACAGGGGGCCACTTACATGGAGTATTTGGTGTCCACAAAGTAACTTTTTGTGGCCAAGGGCCATAGTGCCATGGTTAGGGCCATGTCAAACCCTGAGACCCAACTTCTCTTTTGAAATACAGTCAAAACATTTTCTTCACAGAATGTAATGGTGTCAATAGTTAATTTCGCTTGTTCTAATGTAATCCTGGTGGTAATAAAACTATTATCCCATTCAGGTCAGTTGTTTCCTTTTCAAAAATTAGTGGAAGCAATCCTGGAATGGGGCTGAAAGCAAACCTTGGTCTCATGATAAAAATTTTCCCCACATACACTAACAAATTCAGCAGTCAAAACAAACACAACACAGGCTATCGTATGATAAACTAAATTAGCCTCCCATGGGGTTTAGAGTAATAAGACCCATGGAGACATTCCTTGATATTTAATGGTAAGAAGATTCCTAGTAGACTATAACCGACCACTGCAGTCACATTTGATGGCAGATAAACACATGATTAGGTAGTCTGGTTGCTAAGAAACAGGGACCCATTAACACCCTGACATGGATATTTCAGCTGTGCATTGACGGCACCCAGCATGTGTAGTAGTCATCTGATACTCAGCTATGACTTAGTATCAGCAGAATGGTGAAACTGCCAAGACACATGATCTCGCACTTCTGTGATGTCAACGATACTGTCGAGGGAGTGACAACACAAAGTCACCACAGTTAAAACAAAGAACTACACAGTGGGATCACACAGACAGGCAAAACGTAAAGCATTGAGCTGGAGGCCAACTCCATGCTCTATTGCTTGTCCAGGGCTAATCTGTCTTTAAGGGATAATTCTCTCAAAAATACAATAACCCTTGCTTATCCATCAAAAGGGATTGAAGATACAGCCTGCAGCAAACCCCATAACAGCAGAGCTAAATGGCATTAGGTTTGTGGTGATCAAAGTGCCAAAAAATTACATTTGAAAAACGCATCAGCAATGTTTCTTTTCAAATATAAATAGTTGGAATTCATAGATCTTGCTGTGAACAGTGTTTTGTGCAGTTAGAAAAGTAAAAAGTGGCTCTCAGTGGCACTGTTCACAATGACATCTGTAGACTTTTGTCAATAACCACAACATTTTGAGTGAGCCGTCCCTTTAAACCAGACAAACCATAACAGTGTATCTACACAACTTTAAAAATAGATTGCCAAACAAAAGATCTCTATAAGCCTTCGTGTCCTGGACAATAGCCCATATAATAAACTTTAGTGTGGTTTTGAAGCAAATAGCAGAGTTTGCATGATCCTCACGATAACCCTCCATCTGTGTCTGCTGTGCTTTGTCCATGGTGTGAAGAGAGAGAGTCTTTGTGCATGGATGTATTACAGATGGACTGGCATCCCGACGTGACCTCAGTCTTACGCTTTCACACAGGAGATGTGTGTATGATGGTGTATGAGTCCACTGTGTGTTCAACCCGCCTGGAACCCATTTATATGCAACGAAGAAGAGCATTCACATATGAACGAATGTCTTCACCAATCGGACTCACACTACATCTGCAGCAGTGGGCTATTACATACACATTCCTGTCAAAAAACAGAATTACATTACATAATAAAGATAACAGAAATGCTTGTTCGCTGAGCATCATCTTACCCAGGCTGGGAGGAGGGTCACAAAGCCAATATTTAGTCTAATAATCTTCAAGACACAAGGCTGATAATCATTGCAAGCACAAATTGATTAACATACATTGTCGCTCAATCATTCACGTTATTTGGGTATGTAAATGCATAGTCTGGATTTCATTCATTATTTTGAATATAGTCGTGTGCCAGACGGCCCAGGGCGTGAACAGTATGCAAAACACTGTTTGTATATACAAACTGCGGCATGGCTTGTGGTGGTGGGAAAATAAAGAAAAATAAACAACACAACTTGGTAACACTCAGTTGTCCGATACTGATCCTGAGTGTAATCACATTTCCCTGCAAAGACCTTTCCGCCTAAATGAAAAAGCCAAAAATCTCAAAAGCATATGTTAGCTGTTATCAAACAGCTGTCCACAAAATTGATAATAGTCACAATATTACACAGGAGGAATCAGACTAACTCTCGGTACTTGATGGTTCCATTCCACCGTCACATTACGTCTGGGGGACTCATAAGGTGTTATAAGGCCTCATAAGGAACTCAATACAAAGCTCTTTTCATCAACATGAAAATATTTAAGTCCCTTCATTTTCCGTCTCTTATTTTGTAGATAGAATAAGGTGCTTCCTCTAGGCTACCACACATCCTTGCAATACCTGACAGATCAAACACATCATATAATTTCTGGTTACCAGAGAAATGGCTCCTGTGAAACATGTAGACATCTTAATCAAACTCTTTGATTGACAGAGGAAAGCTTCAGAAAGAGTTAATTTACAAAAGAAAATATATGGCCAATCTTGAGTCAGATAAACCTCAAATGAACACTGGACACTGATGATGTTAAGGGAATGGATTTTGGTGTTGGTCTCTGTTTGCTTTTATAGAAGTCAGACCACATCTGTGCACAGCTCTACAAGCTTGTCAGAGTAGGCCCAAAAAGTTAGGCTGTAACACACTAGCCAGCCAGGGGGCGGTCTGACTTTAACCTACACGTAGAACAATTAAATGACCTCATCTCATAGTTATGCACTGCTCACATTACACATGCCTTAAAGGTTTTGCCAAATGGCAAGGCCACCAGTCCACTTTTATTCTTTGCAGCTGGCTTGGGGCTAAGACGGGGGATAACAGATGAATAGACAATTCATGAGGGCTATGTTTTAGTTGCAAATGAAAAAATATGCAGGCCAAGAATGTATCTCAGTGCCCAATAATGGCTGCTGTAATTACACTCGATATGCTCAAGCCAATACAGACAAAGGAGCTACTCACTGCACTCAAACCACAAAGAATGCTATTTTTGGCGATTTACACCATCTCTGTTTACCTTGAAACTGAATTATACTTGCAAGGAATGGCTGGATACCCCATTTGATTCTCCATGCGCCTGCTTATGTAGATGAGATGAATAAACCAGATCAGTGGTTTCAACTTCAGATATAACCCAATTACTACCATGAACATCTAGTTTACATTTCACTCAAACATACAGTATTGCATGCCATATTCATTTTGACCTTTATAAAACACAAGCTTTGTGGTAGTCAACCTAGCCTGAAATTAACCACTGTACTAGCTTACAGAAGGTGCAGTGAATAAACAAACTGACATGGATTTGTCATTAAAAGTTATGAGGCAGCATGCTTTTAAAGGATTATTTCCAGGGGGTACTTTCATTTCTTCTCATATGTCTCAGGTGACTGACAGTAAGTGAAGCCTAATGGATGCATGCACCGATATGAATACACCTCTCCATCGCTTAGATTTCTGCTGCCACCACAATACAATGGAGGTGAATGGAGTTTCATTTGTGGTGCTCACAGAATCCATATGGAGCTACAATGCATGTCTTGTGCGTCAGTCTCTTAATCGCACACGCTGATGCAACGGCTCAAGTTTCTCACACTGATAAGTTTATTTAAGATTTTTTCCCCCCGTTGACTGAGACTAAATTGTCTTTTTGGATTTTCTATACATCTAAATGAAAACACTTGAAAAGGGAAGCAGGAGCAGGATAAGATATAAGTTGTGCCATTCAAAGATAAAATATTTCTGAAATAAAACTAACATGCAAAATCACATTACATTTCCACTTATCAAACATTGATGATGCCAAATAGATAACCCTTCAACAAGTGTCACATTTTTTTCTCTTATCGAATACTTCACAGTGTTGGAAGATATACTTATTTTCTCTCACATGTAAAATTAGCTTCATCCTATGAGTTTGCATATTTCTGCTGCGTTAATAAATTATTATGTAAATAATAATCCTTCTAATGAAGGATGTCAATAATTATGTGGCCATACAGCAGGGAAAAGTATGAAATTCAAAAAATGACATGCATTAAGAATCTTTTTGTAATGGAAATCTGGCACCCTGAATCAAAACTGAACTGAATCCAGAGGTCTACCAGCTATAATCAGCCAGTCTTATAGGCTATAGTGTTTATAATTTCCTGGTATTTCAATATATTTTAAGCAGCATACCATTAAAAAGATACGTTATGGGTGGCATTTGTGTAACTAATGAAGCAGTCTGAAAATTATTTTTTCCAATATATATTGTTTGACTACCTTGTATTCAGAGCTCCTTTGTCATCTACCCTGACACATAGTTAATGCCAAATCACCAGTCATCTGTTTCAGTTACAGAGTTGGAAGACTATACAAATCCTAGAGGTTCTTTCTTAAGCCCCTTTCACAAATGTAGTCAATCCCTGAAATGTTCAGGAACATTTCCTGCATGTGGTCATGTGTGAATGGGAGCAGGTTTCAATGTTCAGGGAAATCTGTACCGCCAATTTCCCACCTCAAGACCTAGTAACATTTCAGGTAAAATGCTGGTATGGCTGTGGTGAGAATGAAAGCAGTAACATTGCAGGGATACACACGTAAAGGGTTGAAAGACACTTTCACGTGGAGCAAGTGAACCAAAAAACAAGACTCTGCTGATGACGTATTTGAATCTGCGACTTGTTTATGGTTGCCTTGCCAATGCTTTCGTGGGTGATTTGGTAACTGAATATTAAATACATCACAAGAACATTGCCACCGGACCAAAACAACTCCTTGCCCGCCATGTTCCTGAAAATAATAAGAGATGTCTTCCACTGCATGCATGTACATCCGGCCTTGCCCCATCTTCTTCTTCTCTGTTGAATTTTATGGCGGTTGGCATCCATAAGTGTTGCATTTCCGCCATCTGCTGGACTGTCCACTGCCCCATCCATTCCAGCATTGCCATGGCATGGGTGAAAAGGTGCAAAACAGAAATGTTCCTGAATGTAGCTGCGAATGTGTGAACTGTGAAAATCACTAGCTGTGCCTGAAAGGTTATCACAGTAATTTACCAGAAACTATGTGTGAAAGAAGCTTTACAGTTGGGGTCGAGGTCGAGATATACACGAGGTCTCCCACTAGATCTTTGATGAGCACACACCCAATTACTGGGATATAAATACACAGTCACCATGTGATACAGTGTGACCATATGGCAGGCTCAACTGAGCATTTCAGGGTCACAGAGAAATGCTTTCTGCTCGCTCATGAGCACTCTATACATAGCAGCCACACAGATGTGGAACCAGCAGGTCCAACGGCAGGCAGGTGAAGATTGTATAAATGCTATTTGTTAACCACTAGCGACCAAAATGGGGACTACGTCTAAAACCAGGGGGTAAAATAACTACCCCCAACCCTGCTGTCCACCAGTGTCCTATCAAAGTGCAAAATGCATAAATCAATGTGTCTCAGGTTGCCACTTTAAGAGCAGTACACAACAACACACAAGGCATGCTCATGAATAAGCAATAGCATGATAGCTGCCAATGTTGAGTAGCAGATTCACAGTCAATTTCTTTACACATGAGGTTGATGCACTTGTTAACAGGGAGGAAATTAACCTACAGACAAAGTGCTGCTGAAAGCCTGTACAAAAGCACTAACCCAGCTGACCACAACAGGAATTAACGGTCTAGGTCCTAGATAACGCAGTAACACCCTCCTAATAATAACATAACAGTTGGCAGACACGTGCCCAAAGCCTATTACAGATGGGATAAATGTTGGCACTTGTGGCAGCAACCCTTATCCTGACAGGGTGAATGCCATGCCCTGAGCTTTGAAGTGGCAGCAACTGCATTTTTTCTGCGAAACCAGAGAATGTGAGGAGGACAACTCTGGCTCAACTCCATCCATAAACCAAAACAACAGAGGAACGGTAACTCAACAAAACTAAACAAGGAGGATACACGAAACCACAGGCAAAAAAAACTACATTTTGTCCTTTACTCGCGATATAAACATGCATGCACGCCCACACACACACACCTCTGCAGAAGACTTAAGTACGTTAAACCACTGAACAATGTGGTGGCTGGAAAGCGACCTCTCGTAGATGTGGTTAGCTAATAGTATGTACCTAAAATAATGCTAGCCATCAGCCCACGAAATGGTGACACATCTGATCACATCGATATAATCTCACGTATCACTTATAATTAGACGAGCAACCTAGCGTATCATGCTATTCCACGCATGTGACATGGACAGCTAACCAACCAGTACTCGCCAATGCACAAGCCAAATGCAGCTAACTAACTAAGCTAGCTAGGCTGGCTAACAGCAGAAAAGAAGCTAACTACTGCTAGCTAGCAGCTTACATGACCTATTAAGACATTCATATTGCTTATTTAACCAGGACAAAACGGGTTAGTGTTGTCACAGTAATCTTCATTTAGTAAAATCTTACCTTTTGAGTATAGAGATTTAGGGGAATTGAGGTCGAGATCCGAGCTAAGGAGGGATATAAAATCAGAGGGCATCGCAGCGCTTCATCGAGGGGAGGGGAAGCGGACACTCTTTAGAAGAAACGAAGTCGGCAGCTTTTGGCCAATAAATATTGGGTTTTACAAGCGGGATGTTATAATATAGACAGACATCGAAACAATCTTGAGGCGACAAAAGCAAAACTTTCAATACTAAAAAACCGTTAGCACGTCTCACGATAGTGTGTCTTTGCTAAGAGGAGACACATTTCGTTCAACGTTGAGACGAACACACACACACACACACACACACACACACACACACACACACACACTTGCCTACAGTTGGTCGGCCCACCTCCTAGCTCCTCCCCCTTCTGCTGCTTTGGGGCATGCGCGGTGGTCGGGTTGAGAATACAGTGGAGCTCCAATCATCATAGAGTAAAGTAATGTTACATTACACACTTGTATCTAATGTATCTGTTGTTTATATAGTTTACACCTTGGGTAGGTTGAATCAGTTGTAGGTGACTTCAGGCTCCCTGAATCTAGAAATGTTTATTGAAGTCATGCCCTTTCTAGGTTATATTATGTTCCACAGTCCATAACAGGCAATCTATCTTCTGACAGAAGGTTTCTGTCATTGGTCTTTATGAAAACTGAAACATACATTTCCTGTCCATATTCCAAAACAAATACTGTATATACAGTGTATTGGCCAGTGGTGGGAAAAGTATTCACATCCTATACTTAAGTAAAAGCAGAAATATACGGTGACCCTGAAGGTCAAAACACAACATTTGACAAAACAAAATGACATTTTACAAAACACAACAACATTTCACAAAACACAACGAGATGAACCGCGCCTCGTCTGGAAAGTGGACGAGATCAAGCAGCAGCACCAGGGGGGGCAGTTTCCAGCAGCCTTCAAAGAATATACAGGAAGTCACAGAAATATTTACATCCTGTTAGATCCACCTGTAGGCCACCTGTAGTTTGCAGACCACGTTCGGATAGCTATGGCTGAAATAAACGTTGTTATTATTATTCATATAAACCACACAATATATGTTTGTTAACAGATGAAACTGTCACTGCATACAGCAACAATCTAGCGTTAAATATTACAATTACACAGAATATTAGGATTTTCTACAAAACGTGGTGTTTGTGGTCAAAATTAAGAGCCAATCAGCTCTTTGATCAGGCGACAGCCAGGCGTTTCCCATCATGCCCCGGGTCTTGCAGTCGGTGGAGAGCAGCTGCTGCGCCTGGCTCTAAAACTGCGGCCGCCTCGATCTCGTGAAGTTATTGTTGCCCACGTGTGCATGATGCAAGAGCAAGTCGGACACAAATCTAACCGGCATGCGTTGTGCGGCAATCGCCGGTGATCGATTCTGTGCAGGCCTGGCTCATCTCGAACGAGTCTAACGACATTTCAGATTACGGAAAGGGAGGGAAAACACTTCTTGTTTGTGACTGGACCGAACCCAAGTCAAGTCAGAGTTTATTCAATGGATAGGCTCGCCATCATTGGCCTTTCTTTCTGCGTGTCCCAGATTGCCAATGCAATGGTTGTGTACCTAAGCTCCAAAGAAAGTGTGTGGGAGTTCAGTTCTACATCCAGGCCCAATGTTTTTCCAGTTAATCACATCATCTTAAACTCCGCACCATTTGCACTGTCTGAAACATCATACATTCTTGAGACTACCATCATGATGAGGTCATCTAGTTAACAGAAGATCAGACTTGACTGCTGCTCCACATTTTTGGGAAGGTTAGGGAGTAGCCAGGTTGAGCAAGTGTCAGCAGATTCTTCAAAGTCAGTTTACAGAACAGCATGCAAGTGTCTCATATTTCAGGTTTCCTTGGAAGCCATTAAATAGCCAGAGTAGTGACCACTCTCACTATATCCTTTGCAGTAATAACAGAAACTGCTCACTTAAAGCAGCAGTTGAATCACTAGTAAGCAGGAGTGACACAAGTGGAACTCAAGAAAGTAGCCTGGTGTGTAGTGTGTGTAGTATGAGTACATAACAATGCTGCCACATCATTTGTGAGGGGGCAAGTAGCAAGCTATAAAGCAGAGACTGGATAAAGCTTCTTTGTATTTTCTTATGGGGCCATTGCTGCTGCAACCTTCTGCTTTACAACCACACTAAACTCCAAAAAGGCACCAGATTTGTATGCCATATGTTACCAGATTTTTAATGCATATGTTAGCTGTCATGGCTATCAATTTCTTGGGTTAGGTGTGGTGTTATTAATACTAGCAACAACATCAGTGGTTTATCAGGCTGATTAATAGTAATGAAACAAATTCAGTTCAATTCAATGCAAAATTTACTCACACATAAAGATACAAAAATGTTTGTATAAACATGAAAGAATGAATTAATAGGCCTTGTTCACATAGTAGGAAGAGCAGAGGTGTTTTCTAAAAACATTAATAATGGCTTCTTTGTCCCATGTGCCCCATGACAGTGAGTCAGCATGCACAATACCAGGAACCAAAGCTGCTAAGTGGAATTCAGCCATCATTCATTTCATTATTAACACTTGTGCTTTTCCTACTGTGATTTGTCAAAATGTCTTCCATGACAAATTCCTATGACAACATTGTTTGAATACAGGTTGTCACAGTTTCAGTACATAGAAAAGATAAAGACCAGTGGCTAATGGGGAAGTTACTCATCTTCCCCTCCTTCCTCCTTTACTAATTGGCAGTCAGTAGTGAGGTAGTTAAAAGTGTTATACCAGTAGTCAGTTTCCAGGGATGATAGCTGGCTGGATGCATCAATCTGCTATTAGTGTATTTTTTATTTCTTTATTTACAGGTACCCTGTTCCTTAATAATTGTGCAGCCATCATCTGGAAACATAGACTTAGCAGATAGACAGGACACCTTTCAACAGGTAGTCAAACAGGTTAGCAGGCAGGTAAAGTAGCAGGTTGCATACAAAAGAGCTAATGAGCTGATGGGGAAGAGCTGCACAGGCCAGTGTCAGGTCCCACAGGCAATTGTCAAACTGACAGTTGTGGAAAATAAACACAAAACACAAGCCCATGACTTGTATCTCCAAATGAATTATGTTTTAAGTTAATATAACATATTTTATTAGGAATAAATAGATAAAGTAGACCAAATATGCCATAATGTATCTTTTTTCAATAGCTTAGTTAGTCATTGGAAAGACGAAACTGAAAATTTTGTTTTGTGTGAAAAAATATTTTGTGTCTCACTTTAGTCAATGTTTTATTTTTGTTTTAATTTAAATGTGAGCCATTTAGAGGCAGTATATTCCCTGCTCATAAATTGGCTTTTATTTGGCTAGTGGTGGTCATTACTTCTGATGGGTTTAGGGCTGGTCCAGACTGCCTTTGTAACATACATTAAAATAGTCTATAAGGCAGATAGTTATGCTTTGAAGATAGGTTTTATTGTTTATTGACCTCTTTGGCTGACATTAATAATCTTTGAAATAATAACGATAGTTTAAATAGTCAAAAAAGGACACTGACTTTGCTGGGGCAACAGCCGCACGTTTCTTCAGCCTCAATTTCCCAAAAGGCAATTCGGCAATCGTCACCATGTTGTTGCGGAAGTGCCGGGAAACGCTGTGTTGGTGATTCTCTCTGCTGTGACAGTTGCATTCATTCTTCAGAGCAGATATTCCTCGCTGGTTTTGCCTTGTAGCGCCATCGTTTACGTGAGAAAACTTGAGTTATGGCAGCTCTAAAATACGCAGGTATGGACGATACAGATAGTGACGATGAGTTACCTCCCGGATGGGAAGAGAGATCTACGAAAGATGGTTGGGTCTACTATGCAAAGTAAGTGGAATCCCTCTAGTAACGTTACCTGTCAAAGCCAATGTGTCTGTATTTAGGAGTTTAGCTATCAGTCTGTGGCTAGGCAACACAGCTTGCTAGCTATACGTTTAAATAAAGTCTAATATCTGATTTGATAGCGTGAATTAAGTATACGGAGCTCACGCTACGGTAGGTTTTGTGCGAACTGATGCTAGAAAGATATTTAATATGAAATGTCTTGACCATACTGTGACTGTGGTATCGCGAGTCATAATGTAGTAGTATTATGCAGTAGCTGCAGCACTGTAGCTCAAAGGGTATGAAATGAGAGACATAACTTATTGACAGTTACTCTTTGAAAATATAAAGTCCTAAAACCCTTGTCAGTGATGGGACAGTGCACTGGGTTGCTCGTGGTGGCATAGGAACAAGAAACAATCTGAACTTTGGTCATTGGAGAAACAACAGTGCCAACATGGTGTCTGCTTAACATTTATTCTCACTCTATTCACCAATGTCTTTCATTGATATGTTAGACATATTTGAAGTTGGTTTGCATGCCATAGGCCTATGTGATGTCTGATATTGGTTGATTTGTGTGCCCGCTCTGTTTGTATTCTTTTATGAATGTGAATATGCATCATGTGTCCATAGTATTTGCTTGGATTGTAGTGCTTTGTAATGTTTTATCTACTGTTACTGTTAATGATTGTGTGTGCCTTTTCTATAACACCTTTTATTAGGTTGCATTTAATTTAAGCTGTATACTATATGTAATTGAATGTGGGCTTTTCTGCCTATTTTTTTGCTTGTTTGTTTGTTTTAATGTAGAACATCAACCAACCAAGAGGCTACAGGTGAAAATTAGCCTTTTGGCTAAATCTGGCACATTGTGAAGATCAATGTGTGCTGTCACCAGTATATAGATACCTGAATAAATTAAGTAAAGTAAGGAACACTGCTGGGTTCATTTTTCCAACCTTCTTTTGTCTCTGTGTACCAACAGCCATGATGAGATGAAGACACAGTGGGAACACCCCAAGACAGGAAAGAAAAAACGTTGTGCTGGAGGTTTGCTTTATTCCCTTGTTTTTCAGTGACTTGCTCGTATTTCAATCTGCTTGATGGTCACTCACATATGCAAGGCATATGGAAGCATGTTAAAAATGGCTTTGTATGCTCTCTAATGGTGTTCTAACCGTACCTTTACAATCATCGGATTTGACAGGTGCCTTGTTAAATACCTCGTGTCTTGCTTTGAGTAACTTTGTTTGTGAAAGTGCTGCAGTAGATCATTATTTTTTTTTAAATGATGTAACTATCACTTACAACAAAGCTATTAATTTTGTTCCTATGCATTCAGGCTGTTAAAGAAAAATGATCTGTCTTTTCTCACAGATTTACCGTATGGTTGGGAGCAAGAAACTGATGAAAAAGGACAGATGATTTATGTTGAGTAAGTAGATTGATGATTGAACTTCTGTTTGCTTAGCGGAGGAAACAAATTAGTTTATTTTGGTCTAGGATATGCTGTGTAAATCTGGGATAACGTCTCTATTATAACATCCCATTTCCTCTGTCATTTTCAGTCACATTAACAAGCGGACCACATATTTTGACCCGCGGCAGGCTTTTACAGTAGAGGACGTGGTGGTGAAGCCAAAACGGTATGATGGAAATACTGCTGCTCTAGAGATCCTGCAGGGTCGTGACCTCTCTGACAAGGTTGTCCTCATTACTGGAGGCAACTGTGGCATTGGTGAGTTTCATAAAATCCTAATCTGTTATCTTATCAATTCAATAATGTTTTGTTATAGCAATGTTAGAAGTCATCAGTACACAGTAAATTGTATTTCTGTGATGATGCCACTAGGTGGCGATGTGGCATTACACTGTAATAGCAGGGTGCTTGACAAGAGCTTTTCTCTCTCTGCAAGTCCCCATCCCTCCACAACCAGGCATTCATCAACATTAGCCTCCAAAATGATACACTTAGACTCAACAAATCACTCCTTAATACTGAACATGATTGTATTGAAGTTCATTAGCTGGGCTGAATTGGATGTCATTGTTAACTGTAATGAATGGTGTCCATTTGTACCCAGCAAATGCACTGCTCACTATATAATGGTCTGGAAACAAATGTATTTCCTCTTTCCTTTAGTTTAAATTAGCACAAGTAGTGGCCATTTGTTCAGACTTGCTGCTTTGTTCAGGATTGATAATGACAGCATGAGGGAAATCAAATAAACATAAAATCATTAATTGTCTTTATATTCAAATCCTTTGTCCCATGGAAAGTCACAGCAGTGTAATTGCTGTGTGTGTATTACGAGATGCTGCAAAGCAGCACTGTAGTACATAGATTTACAGCAGCCTGGGGACCTTCACTGAACAAAGACGCTTGTGAACTTAAATGCCTTCCTGACCTTGATGTTCCTCCATCTATCTGTCTCTTTATCTAAAAACATATTCAAGGCTACTTCATGTGGAAATAATACAAATCAGAATATTATTGTCCTTGAGAAATTCTCAAATTGTTGCACTATTATTGTTTAATATTATCATACAGTATACAAACACAAATATATATTATGCTCTTTTTAAACAGTGTAATTATGTAACTAGACACTGACTAAATATAAATATATAGATTATAGTCTTTGATCAGCAGCTGCAGGTTTCTGAATAACTTCTCAACCGAACTGAACTCAAATGAGTCCATTTTTAAAGCACAATCATGTTACAGTCATAAAGATAAACATTCAATTATTGTTTGGACCCAGGATACATGAAAATAACAACAGCCAATATATAAAACAGAAAGTAGGATTACTAACAAAAGCCAAAGTGTAGCATTGGCCAAATACAAAAATATCATTGCCAAAGATAGAAAGAGTCTTACTGATGAATCAAACTTAAACCTTGTGGTTGAGATGGCTTCATGAAAGGTTAAAAGTGCATAAACCCTACATTTAAACTGGAAATAAATCAGTTATTTGACTTGCACTAAAATAACAACAGCCATTCCTTCTGGCTTGAAGCTGCGTAAAAGAGAATTGAGTGTTTTCCAGCAGAATAATGACCCAAAATATGCATCAACTCTAAGCGAGGCCTGTTTGAATTTTAAAAGAAAGAGTGGCTGGCTTAAATGGCTTCTCTGCCAGTCACTAGAACTCCATCATTATCTTAAAGAACTTTTGAGAAGGGAAAAGGTGAAAGCACACTGTCGACACCACAAGACACTCTCCGAGAAGCTCTAAAAGATTAAAAGAATACTGTGGATTCTGAAATATATCAAAATAATTTGGCCTTTTGATTTAAGGTGGTCAGCAAGAGAAAATTGCAAATAGTTTTCACCACAAGAGGGCACAGGAGGTCCGTGCTGTTGAGGTTTTAAAACATTGCCATATTAACTGCTTCACATGTACCTGTTTTTGCCTTAGTTAATAAAACTATATAATGAAAAACATAATCCACATTTAAGATTTGTTGCGATGTATTTAGTAAATGAAAATGTGTTCATCTGAAAAAAGCAGCTTTTCTCAAAAGAATGCATCAAATAGCTGCAACACACAGACATTTTTATAGTGCGTGAATGCTTAATAAACCCATATTAACATACCCTTTGTTTTACTCTACCACATATTAAGTATGCTGCACCCATAATTAACTGTATTCTAATAGTAATTGCTACTACTCGTGTGCTCCTTTGACATTCCACTAGTGAAATGTGGTTGTGCCAATTGGTTGGACCTACTTAGCATTTTAATGGCATCAATAGTGTTTTAATCCAAGTGTCAAGGCTATTTCCATTTTCTTCAGTGCTTATTTCCTCCACAGGAAATGTGACATTTTTATTAGTAATGGTGGGATATTATTTAATTAGCAAATTTACATTTCAGCTCTTTGATTTAGTTCTTAATGCACATGAACATGAAAAGCATATATGAGTTAATTAATGCATGAAATGTCATAGTGTCTGGTTTTGTGACCAGCCTTGAAGCTCCATCGCAAAAGTGCTGGGAGACGAGGCGGTAATGCGGTTTGTCTTGCCGATGTGATCACTGTGCTCGGTTCACAACATTAGTCTTCCTCTCTCTGCTTTCTTTTGTAAATTAAAAACCAGTACCAACCTGAATGGTGTTTTTAATTGTGATAATGGAAATGAATGATTGCACTTTGTTTCTCCCCTATTTCTCCTTCTCTCCCTCTCTCCCCCGTCTCTTTAAAGGTTTTCTTACTCTTATAGACCTGTGGTTGTACACCTGTACCTCTGCATTGATTCCTAAGCGGCTTTGACCCAAGCCTGAGCCTCCTATCCATCCCCATTACATACTCCTGCTCTGGCTCTAATTCCCCTCCTATCAACTAACTCTGAGGTTATTTACTGGCCAGGGGTCCATGGAACAGTTGTCCTTAAAGGGCCATTGTCGTGATATCTCTGACACACACTAGGTTCAGAGACAAAACACTTTCTTTCTTAATATAAAATGAGTGCACAACATTGTTTTTAAAAATAAAAATCTCACATTTTTATTGTTTCATTTTACACACTAATCTTTAAAGCGTAGGCCCTTTCCTAAAATGTTTTTTTTTTTCTGTTTAGGCAACTATATTTGCATTGTGCTCTCCTAGCACATGCAGTCAACATCTCTTTTGGGACCGATGTGTAACTACATATATGTGTCGCCCTACCTGGGGAGCAGCGTCAGTCTCCTAGGCTCTTACAGCAGGTGCCATGTTGTCAGCATAATGTATGTTGAGTAGCGGTCAGAAATAACATATTGACCCCTCTGTCTAGGCTAACTATCTTCCATGTGCTATTTTAATCACAAAGCAGTGTGTCTGATGTGTGACAGAAAACATTTGTTTCGGGGTGATTTCACTTTTAATAATAACTGTTTTTGTACACACTTATGTTCATAAACACGTATGTTCTCCCTACTTATATTATTCTACATTTGCAGTGTTTATTCTTTTTATTTCAACATGTTTACAATTTTATCTGAACTTGTTTGGCCCTTCTGTACAGTGCCTTGTTGCAAAGCAATACCTGCTGTCACAAAGCTCTACTCAGTCTAAATACATGCGCTATATTCCACATAGTGTTGTTGTTTAGGTGCAGGGTCAATGCTGGAATAAGAAGCAGAAAAGACTCAGGCGGTCCAGACGGGGAACAGCAAGGATTTGGAACAGAGCGCTTCATAATGTTTTAGTATCTCTATGCATCGTCTCTGCAGTGTTTTAGGACTTTGAATGTTATTCTTATTCATGAAAGACTAACATTGTTCTATGTTTGTGTTGATCCCAGTGTTGTGTTGGGAGGATTAAGTGTCAGGCTGGTGCTCTCCTCTCTCTGGATGGAGAGATCCCTAAGCATATTCAGTGAGTCGCAGAGCTATGGGAGCCTCTGTGTGCAGATTAAAGCCATAGCCTAGCTTTGTGGCTGATCATTAGATTGAGGCAGATTTGTTAAGCATAACTGCCATTAAATTGGCTGCAAAGCTCTGGTATTTACTGCACTGCTGTTTATGAATAAGGACCCCCTTAAAGACCTGCGCAGCGATGCGTTAAACCCGAGCCTCAGTAAGGAGGGAAATGCATTATTCATAGTGGGAGGAATTAGATGGATAAAAAGATGTTCCTGGTGAGGGTGGCATGCGGTGCCTATGACTCAGTGTGTGCGTCTCTGAGCATCTCTGAGTGGCTGCGTGTGGTTTAGATGACATCTAGACCGCACCTGTGTTTATATTCAGAAGTGTGATAGTATTTTGTGTGTGTGTCCGCTGGGGGAGCGGCCGGCCCGTGTCCTGCGCTGTCTCCTCTGTCAGCTTGTGAACTGTGAGCCACTGAGGAAATCGAAGGAGAGTTTTATTTATTTTTTTCCATGAACGGGCATTTCATGTCCTCTTTGATGAATGTGTTTATTGGCTACGTAATGAGAACCAGTTATGGTTGGTTAGTCAAATTATTTAACTTTATTAACCTTGGATGAAATTTGCAATGCAGACCCAAACTGGTGTAACATGCAAAGAGTATTATGCTGGAGGCCAGAAGGGTTCAATAATGATTACAGCTCTAATATAATAGAACTGAAGTGGTTAGAGAGAGAGGATGGAATACATATATGTGCTTAAAGGCTGTAGGTAAAATAAAATGAAAGGGTACCGGGTTATTGTGTGTAGTCAAGTAGTTTATAGACCTATTGAGTTTACAGTCTGCAGATGATGAAAGTTACATGATGGGGGGGGGGGTTCATGACAGTGATGAAAATAGCCCCAATGCTCAGGAGATATGTGTGCATGAGCAGGCGTCTGGAGTCTGTGTTTATCTTTGTGCATGTGTGTGATTTGGTGTGTGTTTATCAAGTTTACTGGCCTCGCTCTCTCTCTCTCTCTTGCTCTCTCTCAGGTAAGGCCGGCTGCAGGAGGAACAGGGGTGACCAGTGTGATGTGAGGCCATGATGAGAGATTGTGTAGGGAGTTGGAGGTTGACACAGAGGGTCAGAGGAAGAGGTGGGGGGTGGGGTACTAGATAGGGCTGCATGGATGGTGGGGGGGTAGGAAGGAGGCAGAAGGGGACAGGGAGGGGTAATAGAACCACTCCAGTGCTCTCGCCTGGAACAGCTCAACCTTGGGCTGTAATTACTAACCATACATCCAACTTTTGGGGTGACATCTCCCTCCTCCTGGACTAATGGAGGGGAATTAGAGGGGATCTTAAAACTCAGAAAGAGTGGGGGGGGTTGTGCCGTTCCTCACTTCTTGTGACAAGAAATACACAGCAGCAGCAGGAACAGGTGCACTCATCACTGAGAGAGTCAGGAGTTAGGCTGTGTCCGACTGTGATCACTCATTCACTGCTTTCTATATAGAACACACTCAATAGTTTATTCTAGTGAGCTGTAAATAGATATTTCCGCCACTTGTGAATCATCATCATTTTGCGTCATCACTGACAGGTGTAGAGTCACACGACTGTAAAATTCGCATCTATAAAATTGTAAGATTGTTAAAAGTAGTGATAATGCAAAGAAAAATGGAGGGATGCACTTATTATGCTAAATATATGCACAAATACAGTCACTCACTCACATGCTCAATATTCTTCATCAATAGTGTAAGCATCCTTAGTGTTTGGTGTTTACAAATTGACGTCATTTCCTGCTTTTTATTTATATTTCTAGAGACATGTCAGCATTGGCCTCTTGATGCATGAGGCAGAGCGCCAAGCTTAGAACGTGTTGCAATACAGAGTAGCTGCCCATCCCAGACTTTTTATTGTGTTCTTCATGCCATTGTGTGCCTGTATTTGTGCACATAGTTATATCATATCATATCGTATCATAATACATCTCACTTTTCTACATTTTACAGCTCCCTTCCTTTTCTCCTTGTATTATCACCGTCACATTTGGGAGGCCTTTTCCACAGTCTATTGTGGATTCTGGGGTATAGCAGACACTTTTTTTGTTTCATTATGGGAATGTTTGACAGCACTATATACATACATTTCACATTATGACACTCAAGTAAAATTGCTGACAGTAAATATAGTGCCCTAAATAGTAAACAGGGAGGGATTTCGGACACGGCTTCAGAGTTAGAATGGGATGAGATATGATCTTGGGGTAAAATGTAGGGAGTCGATCTGCATCGCCCTCAGTAAATCTACAAATTTATGAACACCAAACTTTTGATGCATAAATCAGGGTTGCTGCACCAAATGAAACTAGTCAGAGATACACAAAACATAAACGGTGTAATTACCAGTTATACATTTATCATATTTATTCATTGCTTCAGAAATATAACACACAACATATTTTTATGTTGGGCATTACAGTTAAAAGTGCCATAGAATTCACTGGGGTGGGGTGATACTGTATGTAGTGTGTTCATGATCTGTGTTGCTCGAATACAGCTCTTGTCGAAAGGGGATTGTGGGAACTCGACATGTTTACCCACAGGTCTTGTAATGATCTGAATTGACTTCTGTTTGCCCAATTGTACTAGGGAGCTTATTTTAGTTAAATGCCTCTTTGGATGCAGATCAAGAGCGAGAAGGAGCAGGCAGCTCCGTTTGCCAAATAAACACGTTTACTGACGAGGCTGGTAATGATCTCATTACATTGAGCCAATACACCTGTGTACGAGGGGGATCCAGAGAGGGGCGGCGGGCCAGGGAGGACAAACAAAGCGTGAAATCACTAAATCACACTCATTATTGGGGGATATCAGTAGGGCCAGGATCCTAATGTACCATGAAGAGCATTCACTGCTTAATGGACATTTTACACAATTTTTTATGCATTTTATACATTACAGTAAAACACATTTTCAACAATAGCTGAGCCATTTACTGTGTTTTTGTTACGTTGTGAATGTTCAGATTGAACAAGCACACAATCTTCTGCTTTAACCGGCCTGAATTGTGTTATCTTCATCTCCCAGCTTTTTAAAAATGTTGTGAGAACGCACAGAGTCTTCTTCTCATACGTCTGTTTTTACCACATTGTTGTACGATTAGACTAAAGAACCTGAAAGATCAGGCCTCGTGTGTGTTGTAAAACAGCTTATGGCGTCTGTCAATCCACCAGAGCAAAGGAAACCCCTGTCTGACCTCTTGTCATGTTCCACTATCAGTGTACAATGCTGAAACAGGCTCTCTTTGTTGTACACCTGACCAGGAACTAATTTCAGTGCGGCCCCCTCTACCGGCAACATGGGTGAGAGGGCGGGGAGTCTCTGTTACAGCAACGCCACTCTCGTTATTTCACAATTAATGTCAAGCCCTTGTTATTTGTCATTGGAAATACATGGCTTCGGTGCTGCTGCTGTTGTTGCTGCCATATTCTAATTTGTTCTCCATTATGGAAAACACTGGTGTCGATTAATTTCACTTTCATGGTTTGTACACACAACAAGTGAGTGTGAGGTGTTGTTGTTTACCAGCAGCCAGTACTCTTGTCCAATTTATAACGGCTAGAAAAAAAAGCTTTTAAATGATGGCATGTTTGGGATCCTTTTTTTATCATTTGCGAATTTAGGTTTAGATTGTTTCTGTTATATACATTTTTGAATATGCTGTAACCTTAGTACATCCTTAGCATTTCAGAGGTTTACTGCTATTATTTGTACTATTAGTATTTAGATTAAATTATAGTGAAAATGCAGACATTTTGTATGACATTGAGAAGATTTTATGACATTTGTTTCCTAAAGCCTGCTGCTCCACCTGCAAATTCAAAGCGCATATTTACTCCGGGAGTCACACTGCTCGTTTTTTCTGTCATGTTGTTTTTATTTTCATTTCCATTTCCTGCGAGTGAAATGATCTCCGCTCACAGCCACAGTCCCCTCCATTACACCTAATAAGGTGTCATATAATTTAATTCCATGCTTCACTTGTCAGAGAGGGCTTCCAATCCGACTCCAATTTTGAGTTTTAATAGATATTAGTCCTTAACACTCTCCTCACAATTAGGCCTCCCAGTTTTGCTCTTAATGAAAATCAGATTAAGACATATAATCTAATTACAGTTCATATTAATCCACCCTCTGATACACTCTGCCTGCTGCTCTGCCTCTCAGACCCTCTTTGCCACAATCAGTTATTGTGCCCGTCATTTTGTCAATCAGGACACTCACACTGTACAGTTTAAATGTGTGTATCTGACTGTGGTTTGTATTTACTGTAGAGGTGGGACTGAAAAATGTGACGCTGCTCTGTGCTGTTGAACATTTCCATGACACTTTGAATGACAGTAAATGTCAAAGGAAATAAAAATACGGTGCAGAAAACCCCCCATTAATCTCATAAATTAATTCAACCTATGGGCTGAAATGACCCATTTAGACTTGTAATTTAGAAATGAACTTCTCTCCCTCTATCTTCAGTTTTTGTCAGTTTTATCGTGACTGCATGATTTGGATGGAGCCATGAAGTAGTCTCGGACTGATAAATTCTGTGTCTATCTGTGGACATCGTTTCATGGGAGAAACGTCTTTATCAGAGGCCCTTTGATGTGCTGAAATATCACACCAAAGTTCAGTTTGAATGTCATGTCTGTTTGATTGTTCATTTGACTTCCTCTATTATGAGCCATGTTTTCATAATTGTCACCATCACTGTATAATTACCAGCATAATTAACTGACCTCCCTTCCTCTAACCCAGTATGAGCAGTGATACCTTCCTGAGAGCCGCCGGTCAGATCCAAAACTTTATCTAAGAGGAGAGGAAGGCGTCTTGAACCACAATAATTCAATCAGTTTCATCACTTCAGAGAGAAATGATTAACTCCCTCTACTAGACCACTGGGTTACTCAATAAAAGAAATTATATGGAAAATTGATGTTGCACCCCCAACCTCCACCATCACCACCCCATTAGATTCAACCCCTGAGAATCAAAGTTATCTTCAGAAAAAACGAATCTTTGAAGCATAGCTCGCGTTCACTCTTTTTTTTTTCTCTTCGTGTCTTTGTCTGTCTGTCTGTCTGCCTGTCTGTCTCTCTGTCTCTCCGTCTCCCTGATCATGTCTCAGGCTTTGAGACAGCCAAGTCTTTTGCTCTTCATGGTGCCCATGTGATCCTGGCGTGTCGGAACCTGTCCCGGGCCAGCAAGGCAGTTAGCCTCATACAGCAGGAGTGGGTAAGTGGCAGTCGAAACTTCATGAATCTCTCAATTTAGCTTGAAACTGTTTTAAAGTGTAAGCCGACGGTGATGTTGACAATCTCCATGAAAAGACCAAAACCAACAATCATTTGATCCTACTAACAAATATTATCTGAGTAACCAAAGCCTGATATACAGTAGCTTATTTCTCCGTACTTAAGGACCTATTTTCTGCCTGTCCGTCATTGAAGAAGGAAGGAATCTTTCCCTCAGTTAAGTTTTTTCTTGTTTTCCTTTTTTTTTTTTTTTTTTTTTTAAGACCCTCGATTCATTTTTTCCTTAACCAAATCAAGGATCTAAGTATAGACTGCGTTGTATGTTCAGATAGCAAAACTCTCTGAGACAAATTTGGGATTTTGGGCTATATAAATAAGAATTCACTTGACTTATTTCACAATTTATATTACATTAATTCCCGTGTCAGTAATAATTGACGCAAATGTCTATATGATACGCACATTCATTCTAAATGAGAAAAAAAGTTGAATTATTCATGTTTAGGTTCACACAAACTGCCTGTATGCTTCCCAGGAAAGGTGAAGAAACTTCTGTATGGGTGTCTCTGCGTAAGGCGAGAGAGAGAGTGAGAGAGGGCATCTGATAATTACCTGAGATTATTGCTCTAATATCGCTGCGCTTGTGACACGTCCCCAGATTTACGAGTGTGGGAAAATAAACAAGTGAAATGTGGGTGCTGGAGCAGAAAGAATAAGCCATTAGCACTGGGTTGATTACAGAGAGCAGGACTTGAAGAAGACGGAGAGCGAGTGCTCAGCGCAGATATGGAGAGAGAGGCTGAGAGGCAGGGAAAGAGGGGGAGCGAGAGAGGGAGACAAACGCCTATGAGCGAGAGTAGATCTGCAGTGTTTAAACTCACCCAAGTCTCTAATTGAAGTATGCCCCTGGGGCTGTCAGTGCTGCTCCACAGTGTGAAATCCAGTGTACAAATCTATTAATGTAGCTGCTTTGTCTAAATGAGTGAGGAAAAGCTCTGATCCAGGCACCAGATTCTGCAGTCAAATTGATTTTCAAGCTTCACACCTGCCACAGAATTATCCAAGATGTTGTTGAATGTTTGTGAATTAACAAATGGAGGCTGATTCGAATTGCTTAAACGATTGGTGACCTCTGCAGCGTAAATGGTAATCTTCCCTATTTGTGGTACACTGGCATGTGGCACGTGGAGATTGTCAGCAAATTAAATGATTGAGTTAATAGCGTTCAGTGTAGTTCAAATAGAGCACGAGTAGTGAATTAGCATTCCCTAAGCTCACTCCATATTTCCTTCTCAAGGAATCCCCCTGTTATAGGCTAATGAATAAAAGTCACAATATCAGAATAAATCTTTGCCACAAATTCTCCCCTCTGGCGACATTATTAATAGATTCAGGAGAAGAATAGAGAGAAGAATTAATCTTTAAGATGATGGATGGACTCTGCTCGCCTTCCCATGCTCCTGCGTTAAGGTCATTTTGATAAGAGGGTATATTTTGGGGTCCTCTGTACAAAAGGTCATCATATCTACTTCCAGGTCCCTCTCAGAGTTCCGCTCTGGCTGCCAGGAGTGGAACTGCTGTCCCGATTGCACAGGACCTCTGACCTCTAACTACCTGCTTGCTATTACTCTGAACTCTGTCTTTCTCTAACTCTCTCTGCGTGGCTCTGGCTGTGTGGGCCAGCGTTGCTGTTCAGAGGTGAGAGTGATGGCTCGTCCGCAGCGCAGGGCGGTGCCGTTCAGCGTGTACTGACAGCGGGTATAATAGTGGGGTCACCGATGGATAATAGGCAGGTCAGAACAGCCACTGGCTGTTAGGAAGAGGAGGGTCAGAGGGCTTATCCTTCCCAGCCAATCATACTCTGCTCTGCCAGGAACAGCTACAGTACAAACAAAACAAAACACTTTACAGAAGATTCCTGGAACAAAAAAATCTGTCCTGTACTTCTACTCAATTTTTAACTAATATGAAAGTATTTGTTTCTATATTTAACACATTTAACTGTTCATGCTTGACATTAAATAGCTTGTTTGGCACTTAAGAGATTGTATTATCTGTTTGTGTTTTTGCTGACTTTTTTTTAAATCATGAAATTAGTTTCTTGCTATGTTTATGCTACATACTGCT
Organism: Maccullochella peelii; assembly: GCA_002120245.1. Lineage (NCBI taxonomy): Eukaryota > Metazoa > Chordata > Actinopteri > Centrarchiformes > Percichthyidae > Maccullochella > Maccullochella peelii. The sequence continues at coordinate 169,803 of LKNJ01000126.1, read as the reverse complement.
TTCATGATGGGACTTTAGCTGCATCCCCACCGCAGGCCTAATCTGAGCAGAATGTGTTGTTTTCTCTGCCTCTATTCGAGCTGTGAGGTGAAACCCCTCGAGCAGGCTCATTAGGGGAGTTTAGAGAGGCAGAGAGGGGATAAACATTTACCTTATGATTGTGTTTTACAATAAGCCGGATGCTGGTTGCCTTTATTGGGTTCAAAGGGGGCTGTTTTTACAGGCTGTGATGAAGCCACAGTAAAACCAGGAGGGGATTAAGCAGCAGATGGGTGCTGGGAGAGATGGGAAGACAGATAGAGAAAGAGAAAATGTTGAGAGTGAAGCGTGGAAACAGATTTGCACTAAAAAGAGATGGCGACAGATAGATTTGGAGAGGCAAAATCTTTGATTCATGTACATGAACAAACTTAATTTTGTGGATTTTAATACATTTTGCCTTTTATTTTTGTCATATAGAGTCCTTAAGGTAACTCTACTGTGCAAATCTTTCACCCCTGCAGCTCTTGGCCTCTGCCTTAACTATGACTTAACTTATAATTATTCCACAGCACCTTACCTATCCATCTCCTATTCCGCTCACAGTACAGGCAGGTTAAGTTGCTGGTTAACAACCAAAGTGTTGCCTGCGTGCCAGAGATTTATTTTTCCTGATTGCTTTTAAAATTCTGCTTATCTTTGACTCCAATGTCTCCCTCAGAGAGCTGTAATGGACTCCCCAGAGATACAGCCCACTGCCTGGTGGGCCAACCAAGGCCCTTGGCCCCTGAGTAGAATACAATACAGACACATACACACACGGCCATGCATGGTCTTATTTTGTAATTTCTTTCCTTTTTTTTAATCCAAAATGCTTATTTCCCCCACTGCCCCTTTCTACAACACATGCTAATGAGATGCTTTGTAAGGCTGTTAATTAGCGAGCTAGTCACTGATTGCTGTGCTTGTTTTTGTTGTGTGTGTGTGTGTGTGTGTGTGTGTGTGTGTGGCAAGGGGGGTATTAATATGGCTGTGTGCCGCTGAGGAGAGTTCTGTCAGGGTCTGCTCTGGAACCAATTAGGCTAAAGCTCAGTGTCCACCGAGGCTACTGGGAGAAAAAAAGCCTGCTGCTTGCAATGTCAAACAGCAACATTAACACAGGCCAGAGAGGCAGAGCGAGACAGGCAGACTGAGAGCCGATAAGCAGCGGTCACTCATACAGGCAGATAGACAGCCTGATAGACAGACAGACTAGTTATGAAAATCAGACAAAGAATACACTCATACCCTCTGCCACAAACCTTTACCACTTTTATCAGATTCAAGCCTCTCTCTCTCTCTCTCTCTCTCTCTCTCTCTCTCTACATATATATATATATACACACACACCCATGTACTGTAGATACTCTTTCACTGGTTCTCATGCTGTAGGATAAGGTAACATCAGAATCAATGAGACACAGTGTTCCTCTCCAAGCGTCTGCTATTTCAGGTGAAATGACTGGATTTCTACAAAGCAGAGGTGGAAAAGGTCTTGAAAGATAGACAGAAAAAAGGCAGTCTCTCCTTGAGGATGTCAGTACGTAAACTTGTGTTCCCACACCTTCCAGATACACATTCTTACCGAGTCACACTGAGTTTTCCTTGCTCATAGCTCATATGATTTATAATGAGAGTGTCACATGTTTATGCATCATGGCGTACACATACAGCAGTATGAGGTGGCAAAGTTCTGCATGAGTCCCATATAGAAAACTACTTTCTGGCATTAGGACAAATGCATGCATTCAGACCCCTTTCTGTGTTACCCTCACTCTACCTTTAAACCTGAATCACACTTGTTTGCATAGGAAAGTGGTGTATGTGTGTGGATGCATGTGTGCCTGCATTTGCCCGTTTGCCTGGTGCATAACCTCTTGTGTCAGTCTGACAGGCCTTGTGCCCCGCTGGCCACCATGCCATACCACGCTCCTCCCGCTGAGGCCAACAGGAAGTGACACATGTGAAATGCTGACCTGGTTGGTTGCAGCCCCCTCCAGGGCCTCAGGATGCTGCTCTTTTAGTCACTCTTCCCCTCTCTTCCCTCGCTCCCTGACTCTTTGCTTTTTTTTTCATGTTTCAGAAAGGCCTCAAAAGACTTTTGTCCCCCTCCGTTCACCCTTTGATTCCGTACCACTCTTTTCCTCTTCTTTTCTCTCCAAAAATGATTAAAGAAATTGCAGCCCATTTCCCAGGTCAGTGAGCAGGTCTGTAACACTCTTCTCTGCTGCCGGAGAGCCCAGTAGATCATAGTTCATCATTTTTAGGCCTTATATCTGGCAGGATTTGAAACTTTAGCTTGTTTTTCCTCATAACTCTTTTGCTGATGTGACATCATGTCATAACAAGCTTATTTTCTTGCAAATATGACCTAAAAACAAGGCAATAACTAATACCAAAACAACAATTCCCCTCAATTGCTTTAATTAAAACATACATACATTTTTATGGTACTTAAGGATGTCTCATATGGTTTACTTTCTTTCATTAAAAAGCATAGGCAAAAGTCATTCTTTTGCATGTGGTTTTGCTGACACACCACTGTTAAAGCTCAGATAAATCCAGTGGAGATTGTTGTTGGTGATGTCGACACTTGTACTTAAGCAGCCCTAGAGCCCCTTTTCAGATTGTCCCCAGACTATACCAACATTATACCTGCACTTCCCCCTCTCCCTGCTCTCCCAATCCTCTCCTCCAATCTCAGGTGCATCCACTGAATCATTGAGGGAGTGGCGGCTCTCCCTTATTTCCAGGATGAGGCGTTGTGCAAATCGGTCTGTTTCCTCGCATATTAGTAGCATGCATCCGCCTCTCCAGGGAGACCTTCTCATCTCTCTTTATTTACTTATTTATTTGTTTGTTTCCTACCTGCATTCCATTTGTAAACTGGGAATAAAAAGGTCCCACATCCCCAACTACAGTCTACATTGGCTTGGCGCTGAAGAGAGTAGAAAGGATGGATGGAATGAGGGTGGAATTGCGATATGTAAATTTGATGAGGAAACCCCTTTTCCCTCAAATTCATCTTGCTCTGATTCCTCCAACGAGCGGCTGCACACACAAAGCTCGGCAACTACAATAGGATTTACTGTAATATACCATTGAGGATTTCTTTACATTACACAGGTGACGGTTACAATGCAGCTCGTGGGAATACTAAAGGAGGCTTTGTGTTGTATAGACTGTTAGTATAAACGTGCAAGAGTACGTAAGAGTAATACCTTGAGGTTTTACAGTAGTAAGCATTTTGTGTGTGTGTGTGTGTGTGTGTATGATTGTGCATCTATGTTATACACTCCACAAGTACAGTATGTGTGCACATGTATGTGCACGTGCATGCACATTGCCCATTCACATGGTGTGTATTTAAATGCTTGATTATGCATTTTGCATAGCTTTGGGACATGCATCACTCTTCCCAGACTGCTAATAAAGTGACCAGGGAGATGGGGGAACCTAAATGAATCCTAAAGTGCCTGGCTTGCATTCCTCACTCCCTCACTGCTCTGCTTAGTTATTCCAGCCCGTCGTGAAAAGCTGTGCGCCGCTCAGCTCTCCTCCTCCTTATGTCTGCCTGCTACAGCCAGGTGCTCTGTCTCCTGAAGAGGTGTGGCCTGCTCCTAATTGCCTGGACCACAGTGAACTATGGGCAAATGCTCTGTGTGAAGGAGCACCGTGGAGGAATAATTTTGAATAAATCACATAGTTAGCCGGGTGGTATTTTCTGCTAAATAAGCAGTTCAGCAGCCGTCTCACATGGAGGTGTGAGCGTTAGAATGACGGGTCACTTGCCATAGGTCATGTTGGGGAGGATTTAAATGATTTAAATGATGTCACTGCCACTGAAGGGGACAGGTTGAGGAAAGATGTGTAAGGCAGCACCTCTTTGTTGTTTGAACCTGACAGACTCTCATCCTTCACTCTTTCGCACTCCCCTCTGAAGGAGGGCTCATAGCCCTGGGATGAGGGCTTCTTATGATGAGAGAGGTGAGAGGTTGCTTGGATCTCTTTCACTCTTTCTCTCCCTCTTTCTCTCTCTGCCAGCAGAGAATGTTTTTATTGAAGTCTGAGAAGTGCTGACCACAGAGTCCAGCACACACTGTAATGTTTTAAATCAGGAGATGAGCCAGTTGTAATAAACTGCAGCCAAATAGACTCAGGCTTAGTTGATGTCTGCCAAACAGGCAAACAGAGTAATGTTGAATGCAGAAACCATCTGGCAACTGGCTATAACGTTTATCCGATATTACCCCAAGCTCTTTTAGCATCTTTAGCGCAGTTTGAAATTAGCACAGGCTCCCAGATCCCACGATAAAGTTCATAGGAGATGCAAAAGGCTAATTAGATGTAATTTTGTGTTTGATGTCTCTGTGAGATTTAAATTGTCTGATGCTGTCTCTCGTCATCTTTCATAATCCTCCAAGAGTATATTCAGACATGAGATGGGAGCTTAATGAGTACATGTGTGCACGTGCATGCATGTGGTGCCCTACATGTCCATGCCTGATTGCGTTTCACATATGAGAATGGGAAAAAAAAAAAAAAAATCTATATATAGAAGGAGAGAGGAGTGTGCATGCATGAACCCTGTTGTCAGTTTGTGTTTGTTGTGAAGGACAGAGGGATTGTCCGCTAATGAACAGACAAGTGCGTCACAGTAAGTCAACAGCTGCCACGTCAGACCATTTTGACACTGTAAGTCATGTCTTTCAATGTCAGCACGATCAAGAATAACAGTCGCAGAGCTCTCTATAGTCAAGTGCTCTCTCGAAAAGAAACTTGTGGAATCATGATGATGCTGATGATGTGAACATGATACGAATGGGCTGTTAAACTTTGTCTGTAAGTGTTGATTGGCAAACAAAACTAGGAAAAGATGAAAATGGGCTTTTTCAAACCAAGATGTGACCTTTAAAAAGCAACAAACAGGCAATATTTCATTCTTGCCATGTATTTACCATGTATATATGTAGAATTTTACTTTATTTGTGTTAATTTTATTTCCCCAAAATATATATATATAGCATTTTGGTGCATAACTCTGCAAACTATCAACCTTTGTAAAATGGCTTTTGCTGATATGGTTCATGTTTATAGGATAGCCTCTGCAGTCAGGTCTCATGGAATTGATATCAGTGAACCGCTCCAGGCATCCAAACAATCCTGCCCCAGGCACAGCTATCATTATTTTCTGGGAAGTTGTGTGAATGCATGCGTGTGTGTGCGCTTGCAAGTATGTATATGTTTGTGTTTGTATGTGCTTTGACACAGAGTTAACACTGGTTTACAGCTTAATCAGTCTGTGTAACTGAATGCATATTTATCAGAGAGAAAATTCATGCTCAAAGACTCTGACCTCAGCCCATACATCATTATCACACACACACACACACACACACACACACACGCACACAAATCCACATTTCATTAGAGGGGCAGATTCAGGCAGCAGTAGATTAAAAACAACGTGTGTTTTTACAGGTCCATAAATCAAGCATGGGACGAGGGGGATTCATTTAGAGAACACCAGAGTTGTGGCGTAGTTGCCCTCACGTGACTAATGCTTAACTGCGATACTTGGATACACTGCCTTTTTATTAGTTTCATTCTCTCCTGCCCCATATCAATAATTATCTCTCAGCTCACATTTGACTTGCAGAGTAGGCTGGATGTTGTGTTCATTTTAGTTGAACATCTGGATGATGAAACGGCCTCCCCATCTAACCAGTGATTAAGCCTACACATTGGCAAATGATTAAGGCCTACAGAAAAGTATTAGCGGCATAATGTGTCCTAATCTTACACAACTTTGTTACCCGAGATTGATCTTGTGTATAAGGACTGAATAAATCACGTTTTTACTTTATTTTCACTCCATACATACTGTGTTTGGATGTTGAAGCCAGGTCTGTATTCTTTTCATCCATTGAGCCGCCTCTCCTGTGGGAATGGTGGATGGAGAGCAGGGCTGTTAATCTGTTATTGCTATTTGGGCTGCTCATACTTTCAGAACGGTACCAGTGTGTTAATGGTGTGTGAAGCACTCCTATAAAATGCTGTTGATCAGTGATGTTGGGGTATAAATGCAACATCACACATGCACACCCACACATGTGCTCCCTCTGTCTCGGGCCCGGATTCAGAGTTCACCTGTGTGTTCATGTGTCTGTGTGTTGGTGAGTGTGTAATCTCCAGTTTCAGTCGTCTCCGTGTGTTAATGCTGGTTTCAGGCTAGAGAGCAGGTGTAATTTCCCCTGCACTAAAACCCCAACAAGTGGCACCAGGGGAGAGAGGAGTATATTACAGGTTCAAGTGGCTCTGCTCCCCTGGACCACAGAGAGCTACAGGCTCTCCTGACCTGTGACCAGGCACAGCCCCTGTGTGTGGATGTGTGTGTGTCTGTGTGTATGTTGAGGGAGGCTCAGAGGTGTCGGAGCTGCCTCCCTGTGTTTCTTTCATAGTGTAAAGCCTTTATTAGGGTACTGACCTGTTTGGGGGGCCGCAGGGCAATATTATTTCACGTGTTCCAATTGAGAAATGAGCGCATGTGTGTAGGTGTGTGTGGGTGTGTGTTTACTGTACAACTTTTAGATAACCAGCTCTATATAGAGGCAGGTTAGAAGGTGAACAGGTTGGGTAAATATATCAAATAACTGTAATAACACCTGCTGTAAACCAGTGAACACAGTTTGACCTCTAACCCTTAACTCCCTCAGTCACAGCTCTATATGTAGACCACGGGGGCTCAGCTGATTAATTCTACCGAGGACTGGATGCCATGAGGAGGGGGGAGTATGATGTTACAAAAAAAAAGGCCCTGGATGCTACTACGTCAGAGATTAGGGTACTGTTAGCGTCTCTGTCCTGCTCTATAGAAGTTTACATTCCAGCAAACCCAGCCAAACTCGTTATCTGACACAGCGTTATGTTTGCTTAACACATTGGTTCGTCCTCATCCTAAAATCCTTTATTCCTGTACTGTTAAAAGTGAAACATAGTGTTAAAAAATATGAACAATGAATTAATTAATTAGCATTAATCCTTATCCTATCCCAATATCACAAATCACAAATTTGCCTTGTGGGGGGACGAGGCTTAGCGGACTCAGAAGAAAAGAGCTTGAAGTCCTTTTGGGATTTTAGAGAGCAGGTGAAGTACAAAGTTCCAGTACAATATGTCTGGAAACATATTAGATCTAATTCAGCTCTGCTTGATCATCCACTGAGCGTCTTCACCGTCGTCATTTACAGGGATGTTCTGTAATACACAGAGAGCTGCTACAGGACAGAGTAATTTGACAGACCTATGTCATTCCTACTGCTCTGTCTGTGGCAGTGAACAGTGAACAGAGTTAACTGGTGCCTCTCATCTCTCCTCTGAAGGGCACTGCTGCCTATTAATACAGTGTCATGATAAATTAGTCCAAATAGAACCCTACACACAGCAATGAATGATGAGCTTATGTCTGTGTGAGTGTGTATGTTGGTGCATGTGCACTTGGATATTTCCTTGAGTGAGTTTGCCTCATTAATTTTTGGTAGCCAAATCTCCATTAGGTTTAAACGAATGACCCAGACGAGCCAACTAGGGCAAGGAAGAGGACTAGACTGATGGGCAGAGGGGAGGAAAAATCATGAGAGATGAAGGGAGGAGTGCAGAGTATGGGTGAGCAGAGAGGTGGAAGGAGAAGAGAGTGAAGGGAGACTGAGGTGAGGTGGGGACTGGGGGGCAAGGATGCTCATCCATTACATCCCACAGTGGCCCAGGGGTCGGCTTCAGCAAGACTGATTCAGAGCGATCAGGTTTGGACTCCATCTCCCATAAATCCTGGCATGTGACGCTGATGGATGTGGGCCATAAAGCCTCCCGCTCTGACATGCGGAGAGCAACATGGAGAACCAAGGGAAAATGTGAGTGCTCCAGGTTAATGTCAACGAGGCCTGGGAGTGAAGAGGGGATGATGGAGGGAAGGAAAGAGCGGGACATCGAGAGATCAGAGGTGTGGAGAGGGGGGATTGAGAAGAATGAGCGTGCCGAGAGCAGAATGTGAAAAAGCACAGAGTTTGTGGGGACACTGTAACAGAATTTACTGTGACAGTGATTCAGCTGTCATCATGTGGATTTAAACCCATGTTGCTTGGAGTGCACTGAATAGTCCAACCCTGTTTGTAAGACATAAAGACATCTAAATGTCTTCCTGGCACTCATTTTGTAATTTATTTCCTCACATCTTCAAAGCTTGGTAATAATCTACATGGCTATATCGCAATGTTTGGCAGGAGTGTTGGTGTGTTTTTATAGTGTAATTAATTTTGTGTGTCTTTTCATTTGTTCTGTTATTGTATGTCATGGTGTTTGATGCATGACCAAGATGAATATAGCTCATTAAAAACGCCTCGTGATTATAATAGGACCAAATACAGGAACTGCCAACCTGGCTAGACAGGAAATGGAGACATGTATACTTCCTCATTAATGGAGCCCCATTTGGGCCATAAAGCACCATCCCAATGCGCACAAGGAAAATGCCCTGATTAGGGGGGTCGAGGGGCACTGCTGCCCTAATGAAGGCTTCCCCCACAGTCATTTATGATATTGGTATGGGTGGTATGGTGACTAGGCCTATGGGATGAGCTGACTTACGGAGATATGGGTGTGAGATAGCAGATGCAGTGTATTTGTATGGAAGGGAGGGATGAGAGGGCCGGGGGAATGCATATCCACAACTCATTTGCAGGAGTCAGTTTTACTAGGTTGCGGCTAATGGAGATGAGCTTGTGTTAAGAGCCAGGGGAGACGCTAATTTTACATAAAACCAAAAGAGGTTTGAGAGCTGTGTCTGTGTGTGTGTGTGTGTGTGTGTGTGTGTGTGTGTGTGTGTGTGTGTGTGTGTGTGTGTGTGTGTGTGTGTGTGGGGTCAGGTTGTGCTCACTTTATTCTGCTGGCTCACCAAGTGAATTCTCAAATGCTGACCATCCTTTCTAATAAAAGCTTTCTCTATCCAACTGAAGAAGAAATGACTGATGTATCATTGTCATGTTTGCTCTTTTAATTTACATTTTAATGAATTGATATCTGATAAAAACACTATTTGGTTTCATCTTGCACAGAGAGACTTCAGCCCAGATTTACTGAGATTGTGCTTTGAGGGTAATCTGCATTCTTCATTTTTTTTGTGCCTCTGTTGCTAAGAGTGCAAACTTTAATTCCTACTCATGCAAATCACAGACCTTACCACAAAGTTTTCTTGCCACCTTTCAAAGGACTACAATTTTTGGGAGAGTTGGAAAGTGTTAATAGACACACTGTTTTATTTGCACAGAATTGTGTAGAAATAGCTATTATGTGGGCTTGATAATGGGATTTACATCGAATTTATGAGGCTTTATTTTTTGACCAGTGGTATTGTGCGTGCCTTCCACTCATTATGGTGGCTCATAAATAGCATGGAATTCTGACTTTGTCATTTTGGTGATGTTGGCACACTTTCCTCTATAAACCTTTAGTAAATGCAATGCTTAATATTTTAGTAACAATGGCAGTCAGTGAGTGAGTATTCCTTTGGATTCAGTTATAGGCAAGGATCTGATATTGAACTAAGATGTGCACTGAATTTGAAAAAGTCTTGGTGGGGAAAATAAACCCACACATAAATATAGATTTTAAGGCCTTACAAATGCCTCGGCCAAATCTTAGAGGAGACTAATCCCCTCCCCACCGCTGTCTCTTCCTTTCTCAGCTTCCTAATTTCTTCACTTTTTCTTGTCCCACCCCCCATCACTCCCCCTACCACCGCAGCAGCTACCTGAGGCCCTTGTGTCCACCTCATTCATCACCTGGGTTTGATTCCTCTGCTTCGAGAGAGAGAGAGAGAGAGAGAGAGAGAGAGAGAGAGAGAGAGAGAGAGAGAGAGAAAGGAAGAAAGAGTTGAGGAGGAAGAGTAAAGAGTCCTAACAAACCCTCCTCTGTTCTCTCTCCTTCTTTTCTACCTCCCTTCCTTCAGTGTGTGAGGGAGAGATGAATGCAGCCAGTGGAATTAATTGCACCCCGTTACTGAAGATCAGCAAGTTTGCACTGTTGGCGTGCTGATCTGCCATATGGCTGCCCACTAGGTGAACACTTTGATTAATGTTGCCCACTCCCTAGTTTTTTTCCCCACTAATATTTGATTCTGATAACTGAAATTCAGCTGCTCATTTTGAGTCTCTCCATCTTCAGTCCTCACTCTCGTCCTGTTTCCCTTTGTTTGATCTCATCTATGTTTTCAGTTAAAGTTTGGTTTCCAGTCTTGCCTTGTCTTTTATTGTTGTTTTTCTACAAGCTTTGCTTACAAAGTCTTTGTGCGATGTGGCAGTGTGGAGTTTAGAGTATCAGTGAGATTAGAGGGAGTAAGAAAGGCCAGAGTGCGTTTGTGTTAGAGAGAGATTTGGAGCTATGGGTACGCGTCCTTCGCAGTTGATTAGGCCCCTGGTGTGGCGAGTGTTTCTCCATTAGCCTCCTCAGCCTCTCGTCTTCTACTGTGCACAGTGACTACTCTCTACCCCAGAGGTCTGGGATACACACACGCACAAACAAACAGGGACAGACACACACACGCCATGCACACAGGCAGATAAGACGCTGTGCTGAGGTCCAGGCAGTAACAAGGAGGTGAACAGATGCTGGAGTCACAATATCAATAGGGCTGAGTGTAGGTAATAATACCTTAGCAGGGTTCAGCCATGAGACAGCGCTAACTAGAGAGGCAACTCTCAAGTGGAGCATTCACTATCTGCAAATCACACCATGTAGCTGTGTGCGCGTGTGTGCATGTTTGTGTTTGTGGGTGCACATACTCCCATTACATGTTAGAGAGAGCCTGTTTTTGCTGCAGGGGAGCAGTGCGATGGTGTCAGTGCCATCATCAACTCTGAGATGAAATGTTCTCACCTGAGGTCACAAGTTCAAGTTTGTTGTCTTTTTTCTCCTGCTATAATGAGGCAGCAATACAGAACACTATGCAGACATCTATGCTGGAACATCTATTACAATCACTCTGGTGCTTTGTTTTCCCTCTGTTTTATGACCTGTTCCTGCTGCTCCTCTATTTTGGTCTTCCTCAGTCTTGTTAAGTGCTGCCATTCTCCTGTGTTTGGATGTGGCCCAGAGGGCCCTTAGCGAGACCAGGGGCTGGGAATGAGCTGCGAGCCCCAGCCAGGGGGTGCCCATGGTAGGCTGCCAATCCCACTAAATCTCCCTGATTACCCGGGGTGGCTGTGGTGTGATGGGGGTGTTACCAAGGTGGTGGGCTCTCCAAAGAGGCTGATTGAGATGCAAATGGCGGCCATAACTCAGAGGTAATGCAGACCTGAGCACCCTTTGCCTTGTCCGTTCCTGCTCACCTCACTCTCTCATCACTCCCCATTTACTCCAGCATGGGAGGAGGGGCCGTTATTGTCTCAGGATAAAGTTAGATATTTATCATGGTGTAAGATAGAAAGAGAGAAATAAGGGTGTGGGCCAAGGAGAATAAGCAAGTACGAGAATGTAAATTGATTATGGTACCAATAACCAGATACTACCAGGTAAGTGCACATACTCCTGTGGTTGACCACATACGTACACACACACAGCCACACCTGAAGACACCAAACTCTGCTTCTGTTTCTTAGAAAGAACAGATGGACACAATAAAGTGCGAGGGACTCGGCTTGCCAGTAGAAAGGTGGAATGAACAGGGGAAGAGGAGGGGGAGGAGTAATTGCACAGTCCTTTGCTGAATTGTTCTGTGGATGCAAATTTAAATCCCTCCTATTATTTTAATAATCTGCTTTTTACTGCTTGTGCTCGGATCATTTGTTTGCAAACCAGGTTATTTGGAGAGGGAGGCTCGGGGGTAATTTCATGCTTTGGAGCATTTATATCTATAACTTAATGAGGAGAGGGCCTGTTGTTTCCTGGTAATACACTGCTAGAGGGGAGCAAACTTTTTATTCTCCGTTTAGGGTACTGTTAGAGGGCAATAATGTGGGATTACTCGGATGGAATTAAGGAGCAAACTGAGGAGAGACCTAATGCAGCTTTGGGTGATAGACCAAACTTAATACTGATGTTTCATTCAGGCTTTTTTAGGTTCATGGGGTGTACCATAGGAGATGGGCTTTCCCATTTGCTCATTACAATAAGCTTACACAAATTTCTTCAAAGATTTCTTCTGATTTAAGTATCCTCAATCCCCAGCTGCTGCCTAATTGGGCTCAGTCTGTTTTTACCCCTATGTACATTTTCTTTTTTTTCTCAGTTATCCAAACTTCTTAAAATGTTTATCCAAAAGACAAACTGTGGTCTACTCAGTTCAACTGTTTAATCAGTTTATTCAGTTTATGAAATTCAGATCTGTTTCCTGCTTATTGTCACTCACTTCGTGCCAGGGCAGGGAGTCAGCCTAGTGGCCCGGCCCAACTCAATTGAACACAACTTTATTACATTTAGCTGAGAGACAAAAGGAAGACTCGCTGTCTACGGAAAGCAGCGCACAGTCTTGTGAGATGATCGGGATTGTTAATGTAGTTACTCTCCTTCAGTGGAGCTGAAGATGTCGCGGGATGGAGTGATGGAGGGAGGAGGTGTGTGTCCACGTCCCGTCGTCCACCGCGTCTCCTCCTCTTCTTCTTCTTCTTCCCTTCCTCCTCGCTGTCATTCCTTCGCTCCTTAGTTCCCTTGTGAAGGACTCTTTTCGCGTCAAATTAAATCAGACTGCATGAATTAAAGCAATTATTCAATTTGTTTACAAGGCATCATTTATTCTCTGTCAGGCCAGTGCTCCGTTGACAATCCGTGGCTCGCTGACCCCCGACCTTTGCTGAGGTCACATGATGCATTTATTAGATTGTTCAACGAGAGTCTTTCAGACTATTATCAGGCGACAAGGGGCTAAAGATGCATGATGAGAATCCTATTATTCAAATCTGTGTAACACTGTAACAGAATGCAAAAGCACATGACCTTATCAACAGACAGGGTAGATCATGTAAATGGTGCTTGAACAACTACAGTTGGTGGTAATGAATTTGTTTATGAATAGGAAAATGAGCATTATAATGATAATAATTATTATTATTGTTTCATATCCGATAGTGACACTGTTAGCCCTTTGCTTTTCCCCCTTTATTTCCCCTTCTAAAACATATTATCCCAGGCCGCTCTTCCATTCATTCATTTGTTCCTCTTACAGCGCTAACTCAGTATCACTACTATGTGATTTCATACCAGAGAAAACATGACTTTATCCCAGAGAGAAGGAAAAAAAAGGCACAATCTCTTGTATTTCCAGGCTAAACTATTGTGACAGTGGAAAATGGTAAGCAGTTTAGAATATTGCCAAACAAAAGAGCTTTTAATCAAAGTGCATACCAGACCCTGCGGAGTGTAAAACACTCCCTCATCAAAAGGCCTATTATACACTTACTCACATCAAAGACCTCCATGTTTCTTAATTGCCAGATTCTTTTCTTATTCAATTATGTTAAGCTTATGTTTTTGTAAAGCTGATACAAAAAAGGAGCTTGGGTAACCAAATCAAAAGGGGCTTAATTTATCTTCTCTGTACAGCGATGTGTGTTCACTTACAACAGTGTACATATGTGTAAATGCGTGCATTTCTGCGAGTGTGTTTGGTACTTTACCAGCCCTCCGGATACCGAGATGATACAAGGCACGAGTGTTTCAGGAGAACAGTGTAAAAGTAGCAGGTTTAGATAAAGCAATCACATTACTGCCGCACTTGAAAAGAACACATTATTTTGTACTTGAGAGTGTTGAGCTTTATTGCTGACACCCCCAAATGGAAAGTTGTATATATAGTATAAGTGCGCCGGGTCTAGGAGTTTTTCTCCGACTTTATTGTTATCTAACCACAACATAATCAGCATCTAAGTCTGCATGTGCCGTTCAACCAGACACCAGAGTCCCCGTGCAGAATTGCAAAATAAGCTGGGTGTAAATATGTAATTGCCAGTGCTTATTCTGAGATCTGAAATATTAGGGAGCAATATGGATCACATTAAAATCCTGGTTGTTAGGGGGTATCGGTTACACTGAAGACATGCAGCAAAATGTGCACTGTCTGCGAATCTGGCGGAGATGGAGTGGGTGAGATGAAGGGGGAGATAGGAGCAGGAGAGGGTGAGGAAATGGAGAGGAAGAGGAGAGTAAGATGAAAATCTCTTAATGTCTTTCTGAGAACATAGACACATTATTTAAATCTCCATCACTTTTTAATGTAAATCTGATCAGGCCCTGCGCTGGACGAAGGAGGGGAGAAGTGAAGAAGAGGCAGAAATGGAGACACACACACACACACACACACACACACACACACACACACACACACACACACACTGATAGGTGCAGAAAGACAGAGAGCGGGTTTATAATATAACATTGTTAGGATTGAAAGCTGGATGTTACCGTCTCAATTCACACTTTATCTGTTATAGAACACAAATGCACACAAAACACTTTTAAAATGACATCAGCTGTCCTTCGCCTTAATGAAAAAACACTTACACTTGCTGGCTGTGGAATATTTTGTGTGTGCGTGTTGGTATATATGGGTGCATGTGTAAGTTTGTATGTGCGTGTGAATGTGTGTGTTTCTGTGGAATCTGATATCTGCCTCAGGCCCCATGGCCCTGGTCTGTCTGCATCCGAAAAGCAAACTCTGCAATTATGATGACCGCCCTGTCCTTTTCATTTCCCATCTCTGTCTCTCTTTCTCTCTCTCTCTGTCTCGGGCTCTCATGCACTCTCTCTATCTCTTTCCACCTCTCTGTCTTTATTTTTCTCTCTGTCTCTCTTCTGAAAGGTAAAAAAAATTCTCAATAGTAAGACAATAACAGGCTTGATTACACCTCAAGCTACAATATAAAGTCTTCTTGCGCTTTGTTTGTGTGCAGTCCATGTGACTCGCGTATCACCTCTCCTTAAGATGTCCTGCTTTTGAAAAATAATTGTATTTTTTGGGCAACAACCTTATTTTTGCTCAAATTGCTTTTGAAATTGTTGTCAGTTTATCAGACAAGGGGTTTTGTGTATTTGTATGATTGTAGTTGATGATTATAATGTCAAAAACATTATTATTATCATGATAATTTCATGCATACTGTCCTGTTGTCAGTTTTTATTTAATTTGGTAAAATGTTAATATAACTATATTTTTTGTATGATTTTTTCAATTGTCACCGTTCTAAAATATACATTATATGTAGTGGTGGAAATTACATTTACTCAATTACTGTACTGTATTTGGAGAATACTTGAGTATTTCCATTTGATGCTGTTGTATGCGTCCACTCCACTACATTGCAGGGAAATATTGTACTTTTTATTTCACAAAATTTATTTGACAATTAAAGTTAATAGTTACATTGCAG
The DNA here is from genome assembly GCA_002120245.1 of Maccullochella peelii. Lineage (NCBI taxonomy): Eukaryota > Metazoa > Chordata > Actinopteri > Centrarchiformes > Percichthyidae > Maccullochella > Maccullochella peelii. Next base: position 154,372 of record LKNJ01000126.1, on the reverse strand, counting down.
ATTAAGAGTTTGAAAACCTATCACGAGCATATAAAATATAATGCATCACTATACAGTGAATTAAATGACACAGCAGTATATGAAGCACTTAAAATCGCGTCACCTCGACCAGCTATAGCATTAAAATTCTGCTTGCATCAGTATTAATAATTCTATAATATAAAATGTAATTGTTTTGATTATTTAAAGTACATATTTCTGCTAACACTTACTGTGACATTTAGTCATAGTTCATTTTCAATAAAAGGGAGTTGGAACAGAGTATTGTTATATTGTGGTATTTCTACTTTTACTCAACTGAAGGAAATAAATACTTCTTGTCTTCACTTGTTATCTGTAGTTGTCCCCCTAGTTTCTTTTAAGTCCTCCCTCCTTCTTTGTGTTTTTCTCAACATGCTCGGTGTTTCTCCACATGACTCCTTGTCAGGTTTGAGTGAGTGATTAACTCATTGAAGGGCTTACTAATTAATGTGTTTCATTAATTACAGTCATTAATGCCGTGTTTACTAACATGGCCTGCAGTAGCCTTAGTACGTCACTGAATAGAAATGTCAGCAAGTACTTAACGGAGGCCTGGCCTTTGCTCCGTGTGTGTGTGTGTGTGTGTGTGTGTGTGTGTGTGTGTGTGTGTGTGTGTGTGTGTGTGTGTGTTGTTTTTCATCTGGAAAATCATCCCATGTCCTTCCTTCACCTTTCCCATATCTGCCCCTGCAATTGCTTGATTTGTAACTTGATTTCAGGAAAGGGAAAACCTGTAGATTATCCAGCTTTCATTAGGGGGGAAAAACCCAGTCTGTGTCAGAGAAAGAAGAAATCAATTTAATACAGACTTAACTGGAGGAAATTGCATATTCTGCCTGTATGTGCTGAACAGGCACTTTCTCTTCCTCACCAGAGACCTGCCTCCCTATTAATTGCAGTGTATGTGCGCGTGCATTTGTTTGTTTGTGTGTGTTTGCGTTTGTAATGTGTGGAGCTTGTGCACTCATTTGTGTGTTAGGTGCTTGAATGCATGTTTCCTAAGTGTGTATTCAGTCTCTTTGTCTGTGTGTGGAGGTCAATTCTCAGACCTGTAGTAGGGCACTCAGCCAGATGTGTCTGTTTCTTTATTTGCGGTGTGCATGTGCGTTCACCGCACGTGGTGTGTGTCCATATTTCTTTGTTGGTGTATGGCGCGTGCATAAGCACAAGCGCATGTGACTTAGCCAGGTGGAGAGGAAATTGGCTGGTATTTATGAACAAATGTCATAATTGTGACAGGATGATATATGACCAGCACATTCCACAGTTCCCCCCTCCTTCCTTTTCTCTTTTTCTTTTTTGCTAAAAATATATATCTATGATAAAATACAGTCTTAAAAGCTGATGACCAATTTAGTGTGGCGTGTTGCGGACAAGGTCATGGAGATCTGAGTTCCTCTGTGTTCCTCCCTCCGAGGCCTGTTCTAATCTACAGAGCAAGAAGAGGGGCTCAAAGTCATTTCTCTAATTGCTTTTATAAGGTGCCCTTTTCACATGGTGTCTTGGTGCTCATTCACTTTCACCGCCATTACAACACCTTACCTCCACACCTGCTGGTTAAAATACGGTCATGTAATATTGCTGCTGCTTTATATTGATATCAGGTATCTCTTATTCAGAGGGCGCAATAGAAACCACATCAAACTATGCAAGACTTTGTCTTCACCGACTCACTCCTTTACCATCCTTCTCCATGCCTGAGGTGTTAACGGGGGTCTGCAGGGTAAGTGTTTTGTATATATGGGGGTCCTTTTGATTTCTTAAGTGTTGTCCCTGCATTGGTGATCTATAAGGGGAGCTGAGGTGGTGAGGGGGCAGCACGAGGTGAGGGAAGATGGAAACGGGTTAAAGTGTGAGAGGGAAGGATAAGGGGAGAGGGGGATGAGATTGAGCCTAGTGCATTAAGACAGTGTATTATTTGGCGGTTCCACTTGCTTGCGTCCATTAGGGGTGGCTGCTATGCTATTAAAGGGGTCAGCGAAGTGTGTGTGTGTGTGTGAATATGCCTACATGTGTGTGTTTTAAGAGGTAGTAGAGTGGTCCAGTGTCTTATTGAACAGGCTGGGACTCCCTTGCTTTAATACCTCTTCATTTTATTGGATTGGATGGCCCCAGTTATAATTGTATTAGGGCGCTCCCCCCTCCATCCCCCACTCCGCCTCCATCTTTCTGCGCAGCAGTGACCACATGTCATTCCCCAACACACGTGGAAAACACCAGGAGAGACGAGGAGGACCTCTGCCCGCTCACACAGGCAAAGGCGAACTTTTTCGCTCCATCCTTGGTCTAGGTTCCCTCCTGCCCTCTTCCCTTCCTCCTGGTGAAAGTCGTGAAGGTCATTGTCATGTTACAGACAGCTGTTCTCTTGGGTTTGACGGCTGGAGGTGGGGGCGGAAGGTGAGAGGTGGCGGCAGGAGTGGAGGGCTGAGGGATCTGATGCCCATGTTATCGTCATGGTGACCTTGCTGCTATCTGTCCCGAAACGTGCGGCTCTTTTGCGGATGTGCAGTCGTGGAGATGGATGCACAGTTTCCACTTTTCAAGCCATACAGCTTATTTACGCGTGTGTTTCATTCATAATTAGCTGTCTGCATTTAGATGGAGCGATAGGTTGTGTGTAGCTGGGGGCGGTAAGCTCTGTCACCCCAAGCCGAGCTCTGTGGTGTTGCACACTCAGCGATTACTCCAGAGTTAACCAGAGAGGCTTCGCTGCCTCTCACTTTTCCTTCGCCCTTGAAGAGACCAGGAGTTGTCAGGGTCCTCATAAAAACCCTGAACGATTGCGTCTGTGCGTTCTTCCTCTCTTTTTCTACCCTTTTTTTTCCTCTTCTCCTTCCAAAACCTGGCCATCTGTCTAATTGTTCACCTCCATCGCTTTAATGCTTTTTACATGCTTTTTCCCCCCTCTTTCCAGGCAATAAACTTTATTTTCTTCGCAAGACTTCAATCTGCAGGGGGAGGGTAGGTGGGCAGGCAGGCTGCTCACCTTCTCCCTGCTGGATTTGCTCCAGTGGCCCCCCTTCAACCCCCCTCTGTCCTCCCTCTGGTCTCCCATTACTCCATCTCTCCTTCCCTTTTCCCCCTGTCTCTAGAGAAGGGGATATGTGTTCGTCAAGCTGACACCTGCTCTCATCTTCTCTGCTGGTCATACACACATGGAGGGCTACCCTGTTGAGGAGGCCTTATACTGACCTGTTAATTATCACACTGCTGCCTGCTCTGACCTTGTTTGGATGTAATGTCTCATTTTTCTCGCTGTAAAATTCAATTCTCCATTTCATTCAAGAACAACTTAAGGCTTTTTACATTTATACCGTAAAGTTTTCTCATTATGTCGCTCATGTTCCTCTTGCACTAGTACGAGTACTGGGTGAGCAAATATTGCTTTTTCACTTTACCTGCACTTCTCTGTGTGTATGCTGTGTAAAAGTGGCCAGGAGTGTGAATGCTGAACATACCAGTCATTAAATTAGACAGTTGTCTCCTCTCACCTGTGATTACTGCTGTGTGCAGATCATATAAGCAGGTACTCTATAATCATATCTATAATAGCCATAATCAGCCCTTTAATGCTTTGTAATAGCATCCATATAATGGTATAGAGTAGCATCAAGAGAATAATTCAGGCATAGATAATGGTGTGATGGTGTGGTTTTACCCTTGAGTCACAACATTGAATTTGTTGTGTGCATGTGTGTGGGGGTGTGCTTGTGCCTGTGTATGCATGTATAAAAATGCTCCGGGGCAGTTGAGGTGTCTGTAAAATGCCTGAAGAATCACATTTACATCAATAGGCGCTCTTAACCCTTTTCTGTTTTCTTTGTGCTCACTGCTCCATGGAGCGTCCTTGCTGTGAGTGTCATGTAGACTTGGCTCTGCAGAGACAGACACGCAGAGGAAAGACATTCCCATATGACGCCCACAGACTGGAGATCAGATCAGTGAAAAAGGCTGACAGGGGAGCAGCAGTGGTGGTGGCGGCGGATGGGAAGCGGAACGCTGAACGCTCTTCCGGGGTGTAATGTGAGCTGACAGCATTCCTCAGGGATGGCGGGCAGGACGAAGGGGAGAGGTAGCATCAGGAATACCTGGTGCTACCGGACCCAGAGCCCAGCTGGGACCCCTGGGAGCAATATCTCACTCCTTTTCCCTTTCCAGCATGAGGGATGAGTCTAATGGACCGTCTGAACTGAACACGCTCCACCTCAGTTCACGCTGCACGCACTCATACACCAAGGTCCCGCGTGAACTCATATGTTGTGGGGATATTGAACCTGGATTGTCTGTTGGAAGCCCCCGTACTGATAAAGATGTAGAGAAAGGCAAGAAGGGAGGAAGAGAAAGAGACAGACAGGAAGATGGGGAGAGTTTAAGTTGACACGCTTTATCACAGACAAAATAAACTAAACATGGTCCTACGCTGTTATTAAAGAGATATACTCCTTTAGGCCTGCATGCGTCTCTGCTGAGGCCTTCGCCCTGCAGCTGAATGCTACAGTGGGATGGAGAGGATGATGAATATTTAACCTGTCTTCCTCAGTGTGTAAATGCAGCTATGCATTCACTTCTTAAGTCATTTATCTTTCTGTTCTCCTCTCTTATCCTCACCCTGTCTCCCAACATATGGTGTAAGATGAGCCACACATTCACACACACACAAACACGTGATGAGAACATGCAGTCGAAAGCTATGGAGTTCTTTAGGAGTCTTTCGACAGGACTGTGATCGCGTATCAGCACTCTTTTCACATATTTTTTTTACCAGCCTCAACGAAAGTAATAGTCAAGTCAAGTCAAATTTATTTATATAGCCCAAAATCACAAATGAGGGCTTTACATTACATCTGTAAAGTATACGACATCTTTTATGCTTCAGATCCTTGATTTGGATAAGGAAAAACTCTCTCAAAAACCTTTAACTACAAAAAACAACCTCAAGAAGAGCAACACAGGAGCGATCCTTCTTCCAGGATGGACAGACGTGTTTACCATTCACAAATAAGGAGATCCTTATTTTTACTGAGGAAACCTGTTTAATTGCATTTTTAAACAGGAGGAAACGGCACACCTTTTTTATCATTTGAACCTGGACTTTGTGAAAAAACAAAACTTTTTTTTGCTGAAGGTGATGATAGTGATGATGGTGGTGACCCTGTTGCTTTGCTGTTGCTGCTGGTTATTACAATTGTACTCTTGTGTTTCCTGTCTCCACAGCACAAAGCAAGAGTAGAAGCCATGATGTGCGACCTGGCCTCTCTCCGCAGTGTCAGGGAGTTTGCTGAGTCTTTCAAGGCCATGAAACTGTGAGTATAAACCAGAATATTCATTTTCTTATTCTCTCTGACACTTTCTGCCATTCGTCCATTATTTACCTAACTTTTGGTAGGATAAGAGAGTAGACTTAAAACCTCTAGAAGTGTATGCCTCAGTCACATTCACACATTCTCCTACTGCAATCGGCACCATCATAACTTTCCCCTCCTGTCAATGCTGTGTCTTGGGGTCAAAGTTTGTTTAAGTTGACCTTTGGCTACAAAACCTTCTAGGTATTTCCTTCCAATACCTTAGTTAGCTTTTTTGAATTGGAGCTCACAGGTTGAAAATAACCTGTTGGATCTTAAAGACCATCAAAAGACATGGGAGTCTCCATTGTGAACAGACAGGGGCAGAGCTGGTCTTAAAATGGTTTGTGAATGAAATGTATAGCAGCACGCCCAACTAACAAATCATGACGCAGTCTCTCCGTTGGTAGCCATCAGTCCCATTTCAACTGTCCAAGCTTTTTTCATTCTACTTAATCAGAAAGAGAGAAGGAAAATGAAACGGGAATAAAGAAACAAATGAGTAAAAAGCAACAAGGACTAAAGCAGGTCTCTCATTCAGGCCGATCACTGTGTTCATCACTATTGCTTTCCGCATACACAATACTTAAAGGACATCCAAACTGTTACTGACGGACACCATATGGACCTGGCCCCCAGGAGTAAGTCTGTGTATTTGTGTCGATTTACTTGACATTGGCCGAACAGACACTTATTTTGTGGTGGTCAGCTTTTACAGCATGTGTCTTGCGGCCGGTCGCACAGTTGCTATTTTGGGGTCATGTATTTTGTCATCCATACTGCTAATCCACCCGCAGGTCTCTAGGCAGGGGAGGGTGTGTGTGTGTGTTTGTGTATGTGTGTGGGGTGTTGGTGTCAGGGGAGCCCCTTGGGGAGAGGCAGGGCAGTCATTGCCCGTAGCAGCCCTGGGGCAGGGTATGGCCATCCAGGACACGTGTCTTGGGTCACAGCCAAACTTCATGGTGGCTTCCCTCACTCTGCGTCCTATAGTTCCTTCCCATCTCTTACATGTATCCCTCCCGTCCACACTGAAGTATATTGACCTCCCTTTAACCCTACTGTCCCCCAGAATTCCTCTCCTGGTTTTTTTTTTTTTTTTTATATCCCTTTTTGCAATTTGTTTATCTGCCTCAGTTTCTCTCTCTTCCTCCCTCTCTCATGTTGTCTCTCAGTCTTTCTCTGTCTGCGTCGCTCTCTCTCTCTACCTCAGTATTTTGGCAAGGTTGTATTTCTTCATTAGCTGTGCTGTTGGGGGGGGGGAGTGGGGGAGTCCCAGGGGACGTCAGAGTACATTAATTCTCATCAGAAGGCGAACAGAGCAGAGTGGAGGCTGGGAGCTCTGAGCTGTGAATGGCACTGGGCAGCTGTCTGACTCTACCACCACTCTATTACTGCACGTATGTCTTCAGGCACAACACACACAGGAGCGCGCACACACAACACGCACGTATATGTACATACATGCACGGACGCACACACGCAGTTTTGTAAACACACAGAGACAAACAGACACACACACACACTCATACACACATGCACAATAATGCTCCTGCAGCTTGTCATTGACAGGTGAAATGTAATCAGAGTCTTTTTCTTTTCCTTCTCTCGTTTCTCACTCCCTTGCTTTTAAGTGCTTTAGTCAGTGGCTTTCACGCTGCTTTGTGTTCCATTGACCCCGATTCTGCTTTAATTGCCTGTCCTTTGAAATGAAATTACCTGGATATTGATATTGTTGAATGCAGTGCAATTTCATTGGGATGTAATTGATGGAGGACAGCGCTGACAGAATGCCCCTAATACAATTTCTACTGAACGGTCCGTAATTAACACATGCAATTTGTTTTCACCTGTGATTTTTTTTAATTGCATTTACGCAGTTCTAATTTCAAGCATATTATATGTAATGATAGGTGGTCTGTATAGATACATGCACCATTCTTCCATTCCTTTGCGTTATGGTGACCGCAACACTGTCAAATTGTTGTGTGCGTCTTCGCACACTTTACAGGTAGATGCAGTTCTGGTGTGCGAGTTTGAATATGGATCAGGATGAGTGGTGTACACATAGCTATATGTGTGTTGCCTGTGCCAGTTTCTCTGTTGCCAATAAAGTGCAGTGTTAATGACCAGTAGTCTGCGCCCAGCTCACACAGGCAATCTCTTCCTGCTGGCCCCCATTATCATAGAGGTCAGGGGTCATACCCAGGGGGGTTATTTAAAGTAAATATATAAACTGATGTCTCCCTGTTTGGTAGTTAACACCCTCGTTTGACCAGCGCTGAGATTGCACAGTGCACACAGTGTTGTGTGAGGTCTTAATGTGGAGAGAGGGACTGTGGTACACGGCAATAGGCCTATTAAAGACATTCATTAGACCTGCGCTTATGAGAGAGGGACTAACTGGTGGGCAGTTGAATTAACAGGCCTTTTACATTACCAGCAGACTCACCAGAGGCCCATCTGAGCTGCGTGGGGGAAATCGCTCTACTGGCCAGAGAAAAGTTGTTTATTGGAGTTTTTGATCACAAATGTGTGATATACTTTGAGTGACATAGTTTTTTCTTCCGTCTTTACATTGTGAGGTGACATAAAATCTTAAGCGGCGTGACATAAGGATTAGTTTGAAACAACAGCTACAGTGAAAGGTTCAAAAGTCAGGTCAAGAGTTCATGCCTGTGGTGTTATTGTGCTAGCAAGTACACTCTTAACAGACCCAGGAGTTTTGCCTTGTATAGCACAATGTTACTGTACTTCACACTCTATTAGACAGGGGAACACTGGGCCAAAAACAACCAACGTGTTTTGTGTGCGTTTAAGCTGAGAGCAGTTTCAGAGCAGAACTTGACATCACAGCAACTGTGGTGTTTTACTCTTCTATCTTGTTTTATCAGGTTTAAGTGCAGGTCATGCTTATTTACAGATGTTTTTTTCTACCAAGCCATAAAGTTAGACTTCCTTACCCTTTTTTTTTTTTTGTAGTTTGGGTGAGCACTTGAATATCTCGTTGCTAGTGTTTGCTCTGTTGATAATGTGCTGAGGTCGGCATTCTTTAAGTTGACTTGTGACTAGGTTTGTGCTCTTTAATGAACCTTGTGTGTTCGGAGGCCTGAAGGTGATCGTACAGTACACTCCTATGTAATAGCATGGGATGGCTCATTATAGCAAGGCATAACAATTCACACATTAATTTTCCAGCATCCAGTTTTTAATTAATCCAGTAGGCAGTCTTAAACACAGGGTACACAAATTGCCTTCGGCCTCATAATTAATTCTAATGGAAGAAATTAAAAATTGGTGGGGTGTGTTTGGATTGTTCGGCTGTGTTACTGTGGTTTCGAGCTCGCTGGAGCGACGCTGTCACCGACAAGGATCTCTCGCTGCCCTGACCAATCCAGCAATCTACATTCACTGGCATGCGAGCAGGGAGTGTTATGCACTCGCCCACACGAAGTCTGCAAGAATGGAAATGCATTGCGTGTCTGTGTGTGCTAAAGCATATGTTTTTTTGTTTTTTTGTAGTTTTTGTTTTTTTTACTAGCCCCTAAAAAAAGTAAATTGTTTTTTATATCATGACTTGTGTGTGTATTTGCTTTGATCTGCACTCTGCTCAGCCTTTCCGAGTCGATGTGTTGGTGGGTTTGGTTACTCAGTAGTTACACAGAGCCTGTATCAACACCCATTACTTCTACCACTGTTGTGTGTTGAAACGGTTTGAGATTGCTTTTCAATGTGTTGTTGCTCTTGGATTCCAGCCAGCTGTATTCGGTATCTACAGTACCTGTCGAGCCATGGGGAGTTGCACTGGAAACCTCTGTATCATATCAGCATTACTGATGCTCTGTCTCTGTAGACCTCTAACGTCTACCGCTCTCTGGAATAAGACACCCTGTTTCCTTTCTCTGCCCTCGCTTCTCACTATTGCATCCTCTTTTTTCATTTCTGCTCCCTGTCTCTCCTTACCTCTTCTTCAGCCTAATATGGTATGAAAATCCCCGTTTTATGCAGCCCTGTCTTCTTTGTTTTCGCTTATAATCAATAAACAATCAAACATGTTTTATTTTCTGCCTTCCTCCCCCCACAGGCCCCTGCACATTCTGGTGTGTAATGCAGCAGTGTGCACTCAGCCCTGGAGCCTGACGGAGGACGGCCTGGAGTCCACCTTCCAGATCTGCCATCTAGGTCACTTCCTGCTTGTCCAGTGCCTACAGGACGTGCTGCGTCGCTCGGCCCCCGCCCGTGTTGTGGTGGTATCCTCTGAGTCCCACAGGTAAAGATGAACTAGGAATGTAAAAAAGTGTATTTTTTCAAAGGTTGACTGGTTTGTTATTCGTGCATCTACATGGTCTCAAGAGAAGACTATTAAACTGATGCATATAGGATTTAAAATTGAAAGTTTTTTGGCTGTTTCAGCAAATAATAAACTTGACCTGTGCATTCTTTGAGATAGAATGCTTATCATCCTAATTTGTCCTTAATAAGAATGTACAAAGAAAAATATAATTCTGGCCAATTTTGTGCATCTATACATTTTGTAAACTTAAAAGGTCACTTAAAGGTGTTGCTCCATAGCACTACTAGAGATAAAAATCTCCACAGGATACTTTAAACTCATACAAACTTTTTTTATTCAACATGTATGGAAAACAAGATGATGCCAGACAGATTCCAAGGTTTAATTTACCTCATCCTTGTGCCACATTGTATTTGGTTACCTTAAATTACCTTTATTTCAGGTTTGAGTTAATCGTGTTTTGTCCCTCCTCATAGTAGATCGTCTTGCATGCCTTTCATTGGCTGATAATGATATGTGGTTGACAAAACATTTGTTAAGAAAATAGTCTAGGCTGGATCATTTAGTACAAAGTATTACCACTTACAAAAAATGAATTCCCTATATTTGAGATAAGCTGCCACTGGAAGCTATAGACAGACATAAAATGAGCTAAACCAAGATAAAATCCTCAAGACACCCTCGAAGTGTCTTGAACAATGGTAAATCTGTAATTTGTGATTATAACATAAATACAATTGATGTGAGTTTACTTGACCACCCCAAATATTACTTATTTTATTTTGAAATTCTTAGTGGGAGAAATCATTTAACCTCCTTAACCCTCCAGTCAACTAGTTTGGTCCATCAACACAGTAAACACTGTGCCTTTTTTACAGTTTAGCTACAGTACCACACTCTTCCGGCATCTTCAGTTTTCTAGAAAATGTGCTTTCATTTTAGTACTCCTTTACTTGACAGTGAAAAAGTGATGTGATAACAGGTTAACATTTTGGTGACACCCACCTTGTTCTAATGTACCTTCCAACACTGTGGACATATAAACGTTCTACACAGGTCGCCATAATGGAAATCAGCCCCCCCTTGGCACAATGCAGTGCTCTTGTTGAGCGCGAGCACCACTGCTGTTGTTTGCCCTGTATCCCCAACATTCACAATTAAGCCATATTAAAGCCACACTGATAGAGTTTAAGCAGTAATATCCCAAAACTACCCTGTCTAGTCCAACAAGTCTTCAACTCCAGTCATGCAGTAAAAGCCGCTACACTGGCTAGTTTTCACTACAAACTGATAGATCAGACTTAATGCATATTGTCAAACATGACAGCCTCACTCACTGAAAACTCATTTCCCTCCACACGCTGTCACTATGAATTAAATGTATCATCAACATGATGGATGGACTTCTCAGCTAAAATTTACTTTGATCAAGTGTCTGCTCCTTTCTGTCTGACCCCCTGACTCAGCCCCTTTCTCCCTTCTTTCCTCTCCTTCTGCCATCTATTGTTTTATTTCCAAGTCTTATCTTTTTTTTGTTAAGCAACTCCACTCCATAGCTTTCTGTTTTTCCTGTCATACAGTAGACAAGCATGATGTCTTGCAGTGATCTGTGAGCCCAAGCCCTGAGCCTTGTGTTTCAGAGTCTGTGTGTGTGTGTGTGTGTGTGTGTGTGTGTGCGACATTGATCCTGGCTTCAGTCAGTCAGACGGCCAAGCAGAGTGATTGATTGGAGCTGGGCAGAGTGACCTGAGACAAGGGGAACATACGCAGAGTTATTCTAGCAGATCAAACAGCAGCACTATTACAGTGGCCCTCATATGAGTTATGTTATACAGACTGCCATGCATGAGAGGACAGGAGCAGCGGAGGGGATGGTTTGACACTCAGATTCACTTGGGGTCACGCTGCTATTACATGCTGTAGGGAAAGGAAGAGGAAGAGAGAGTAGGAAAAGCTTATTGAAAGAAAGCATGTCATGAAGGCAGTATTGACAGCATTTGATTGATGCAAGACTTGCCTACACAGTAAGAACAGTGAGTTCATACAAGTTTTGGTGGTGTAAAAACTGTCAGGCAGCTACTGGAACAGGCCAAGAATCCATGAGGTATTCTCTTCACTCTTTGCCCTACAGCTCCCTCTCTCCTTTTCTGCCCCTCCCCGACACATACACTCACCTTTCCTTCTCTCCTCTACAAGCAGCAGTGGCTTTAACCCCTTCAAAGAGGGCTTAGGCAGGACCAGAGAGAGTCAGTTACACACTGACACCGACTAGAAGGAGGGGAAGAAGGAGCGGAAACAGACAATATCTCATATTACATCTTCCATTCTGTCCACCTCATTCCAGACCTATATTACATCTATTGAAGTCGCTCCCTTTTTTGTTTGTATTATTTTCAGTTTCCGCTGATTTCCCGTTTATTCACTTAGCCTCCCCTCACAAGCAGTGTGTGACCCCTGACCTGGCAGCATATTGTATTCCCTAAGCCCCTTGTCCGCTGGTAAAGCACTGACCTATAAGGGACAGGGGTGGGATAGATGGACACACGGGTAATGGCTGGACACTTTATCAGTTTCCACCACAGGGGCTTACTGCGGAATTGGCCCAATACAGGTTTACTTTGCCCTACTACTGGAATTGGCCCAATACAGGTTTACTTTGCCCTACTACTGGAATTGGCCCAATACAGGTTTACTTTGCCCTACTACTGCATCAGATCTGGTCAAACAAGGGGAGATAATATCCTTAATGAAATTACCTCTGATAGATCTAAGCTGCAGCTCTGGCTCCTTACTTTTATGTACAGACAATATATTTTCTTTAACTAAAATCTCTATATTTTATTATACAAGTTTGTGTGAATCATCTGGCAGGGTAGTTCATTCATTGCAGTATCACTGTAAAACCTCATTCAGTTGTAGCTAGGCACAACTTCAGTATAAGATGTGAACTCATTTGGGAAAAAACTACATTTGGTGCTCAGGCAATTGATTTATCAACCTCTACTTGCTAAAGTAGTTATGAAGTTGCAGCACATGAAATGAAAAGCCTGCAGATGTTGTAATTTAGCCAAGCAAGGATGTTGCGGAAGGCGACAGTAAACAAGAGGCAGCGAGCTTGTAAAATCACAACAAGGAAACCAGGTGACATTTTGATTGGTTGTTTTCTAATGACTGGATTAATATGTAGGATGTGTTCCACTGGTTTGGAGCCTATCTCTCTGTCTCTCTCTCACACACACACACACACATACGCGACACACAGGGAGTGTAGTTTTTTCGTGCCTGTGTATTGTGATGTTATTGTGCGACTGCATAATAACACAACGAGTAGTGTAATGTTTAAGGGGCCTTGTCAAACATCTGGAGTTTAACAGCTCTGTCGCAGGCAATTAAAGAACATCATGTCACGTCTTTGATTTGTATGCAGCCAGCACCACACATCTGCCGGTAGAAAGCCGACACACGGGCAGACACAAACACACAAACACACAGACACACTCTCACACTCTTACAGTCTAACTACTCTTTATCCGGACTATGTTTCAGGTTCACAGACCTGTTTGACTCATGTGGCATGGTGGACTTGGCCCTGCTGTCCCCACCAAAGAAGGAGTACTGGTCCATGTTGGCTTACAATCGGGCCAAACTCTGCAACATCCTCTTCAGCAATGAGCTCCACCGCCGCCTCTCACCTCACGGTGTCACCTCCAACGCAGTGCATCCTGGGAACATGATGTACACCTCCCTTCACCGGAGCTGGTGGCTGATGACCTTACTCTTCACACTGGTCAGACCTTTCACCAAGTCTATGGTAAGGGAGAAAACACGTTTGGAAAAGTGTCACATAACCTTGTGCCCTCGCAAACTGTAGCACGACCTGACTGATGGCCGCCAAAACACTTTTTTATTACCTACAGATGTTGGTAACCACAAGAATGGATTGGTTAACATTTGGTAACTTTTCATTCCGCCAGAGTAGCTCTGTAGATAGTTATATTTTTCTGCATGGAAATAGAGTCAGTGAAGTCACCACACTATATTACTATCTTCTTTTTCCCAGCTCTGACTCTGATGTGTCCCTTGCTCAGCCTTTATATTTGTCTTGGCACGTTCCTGGTAGAGAGGAGAGGAAAAGGATGGAGAGGGGTTGATCTGCTGAGTGCTTAGGGCTCAGGGAGAGAGTCTGGGTTTCACAGATAGAGAGATATTCTGTGGTTTGTTTTCCTCTTCCTCCTGTCACTGTTTATTTAACTCTGAGAGGCGGTTCCCTTATCCTCTCACAAGGGTAGGCGATATTCCAGATCCTGTGTGCTGTGACTATTAGGTTACAGTAAATGCACTGCACAAACTCAAGTCTCTACTCCTATGCAGTCATGTACTCTAGAGTACTAAGATAATAAGCTCTCTGTCAAATATGTTTTTACCATATACCCCGTTCCCATCAGGAGAATCTATTACCAGATATTTTCAGATGCATTATCTAAAGTTCTGAGTCATATTAGCAGGCTGACTCAACCTTGTTTTTTCACAGACCTGTCTGAGAGCAGAGATACAGTAAAGACACCATGTCCTCACAGGCTGTCCCCCAGATGCTGTGCCAGAGGGACCTGTGGGGTTACACAGGGAAGACAGGAGCTGGTCAAGTGTGTGGATACTCATGACCAATGCTGAGCGGCATTGGTTTGGAGTTTGTTTCTGATTTGAGAGTGTGGCCTCTATTCATCTGTGTGTTTCAGAGAGGAAGGCCATGGCTGTGTTTTTTTGCCTACACACTCAACAGTACTTTAGATTATGTGCAGTACTTTCAAGAACTGGGGACTATAGTCGTGTTGTGGGTGTACTTTAATGCTCACCTGGGCATTGGTGGAATGGTGGTGAGCCCTCTGGAGAGGGATGATTGGGGTGAATTTCTTGCAAACTGTGGCAATTTGCAAAAATGTTGCTAAAATTGTACCTCAATTGTCATAGCCTTAAGAATTTCCACCCAAATTTGGATTTGAGGTTGAAGTTGAAGAAACATTTTTCAGTTTTGTTATACAGTGTTTGCACTGGGGCCACTTCCAGCACATCTACAGTAACTTTTTCTGTCAATGGCATCCAATTAGATCTTAATATATAGGACGAGTTACTGCTAAAGTTTCTTCTCAAGGCAATAACCTCTATAGTACAGTTGGCAACTGTTGTGAGGGTGAATCTGCGTGGGGGTGTACAGTAAATGACTGCATGAAAGTGTTCATAGCACGTGTGTGCCTTTTTAAGGTGATGTTAGGTGCCTGAGGTTAACGTCCTCACACACTTTGGATATGAGCGATAAAATCCAACACAATGATTTATCTTAGTCTATATTGTGTCCTCTGCTCGGTAAGACTTTTCAATTGATAGCAGCCCTCTACCCTTTAGGCTCCATAGCCTCCTAATATATGCTTTAGTTTGACTATTACATCTTTCCATTATCTACTCTTCATACTTTATCAATTTAGTGTTTGCACTGAAGGGAAAATGTGATGTGTTGAAAGGCAGCGTGTTGGAGTTTTAGTGAAGCGTCATTCTGATCCATCATGTCTGACAGACACAAGGCCTCAGGCCGTCATTTGTCTCTTCTCCTTCTGACATGGGATGAGAGATGAGAGGAACTTCTCCTCAGCACCTTTCACAAAATGCCAAGCTGAACATTTCCTCAATTTGACTATTTCTGTCACAAAACACTCTTTTTTTCGCCCCCTCTTTACCTTCTGTAACATTTTTCGTAGCTCTTTTTCATCACTTACTGTCTTGTTTCAATCGTCAAAGCTGGTCTGTGTCAATTGTAGCTGGACCAAAATTTGCTAAACATGCTTTTTAATCAGATCATTTGGAAGCGTACCCTAGAGTGGATGACACTTCTGTGTTCTTTGTGTGTCTATGGGAAGGGTGTTAATGTTTTGGATGTGAGCACACAGATGCAATTAGCAGAGCAGTTTCTCTTCCAGAATGGGGCTATGGCTTTTCTACACGTGGTTAATTAAACGTAGTGTAGATGTTAGTAAATATTAAAGGACAAAGGTAGAGCTAGTAATTAAATTCTGGTGTGCTGACACAGCGATTAGCTAAAACTCATGTCTGATAAAGGCCACACACACAGACACACAGCCTTACACACAGACACACACAGATACAGAGGCACACCCTTAAGCTGAGCATTTGCTCTTATTTAAATCTGGGGTTGATAAGGCCCCTGAAAGTGTATCCTCTTTAAAATCCCACTCCTCACTCCTTCTGCCCCCACATTAAGGGCTTAATAAAACAGTGATATTATTTCAGTTATTGGTTGCAGGGATATGAAGATGGTATCGCTTTAATTGCTTGCGTACGCTTGCGGGATCCATGGAGATTGTTCTGGGATGCAAACATAAGCAGAATGTCGACTCCAAAAAACAATCACAAAGCCCCCGTGTGTGTTCTTGCGCAAATAACCAGCCTCTCATTTAAAACACAGGTTTGATTTATAGGAGCGCAGGTGGAGTGATATACAGTTGCGCTGCACACACATGGACAAGCAAACACATGGACAAGCACACACATGAATTCACAATATGGAGACAACTGAAACACCTGGAGTTACATGTGGTCCTAAATCATTAATTTGATTGCTGTAGTAAAGGCGAGGAAATGTCACGTCAGGCCACACGCTCCATACTTGGTCATCCAATCATGTTCATGCTTTCCTCCTTCATTAATTGTGCTTCATGCTGTATTATTTTATCAGCTCTTCACTTTTACCATTCACTTTTATCTTTTTGCTACTGTATTTTGCTCGCGTATTGCCAAATTATATTTTGACTTCCTCAATTTTTGCATTCTTTGTGTTGTTGATTCTACTTAAGGGAAAGAAACTTCTCTATTAGCAGGGAGCACAGCCCACTCTGCTATTGATGTACAGAGCTGATTCCATTTTGCTGAGTTGAGAAAGGCATCTATAAAGAGCCATGACATTTTAATCAGCCAAACTATCTCTCACTAACATCATGTTCCCCTCCCCGTGCCTTGATCTACTTATCAGAGATTGTGCGAACCAGGCCTGTAACTCCTGTTTCTTTAATTCAGCGTGTTTAGAGTGGGAGTTTTCCCTGTGTCCTTTGGTGTGATTATCAGCGCTGAATGATCTGGCCTGCAGTGTTGTGTACTGTATGTGTGTATGTGCCTGGAGATATATATATATATATGTGTGTGTGTGTTAGAGAGTGAGACTAAGGGAGAGCGAGAGGCAAAACACAACAGTTATCACAGTTCTGTTTAATGCTCAAAATTTGATTGACACAGATTTTGGTTGATTTATTTGATCTAGGATAGGATTTCGGGCCTTTCACATTGTACGTACATGCTGTAAAAGTTATTAGACAGTACACTTTGAATCAAAACTCAGGCTGGACATATTTAAACAGCACAGAATGAATTTCAGTGACTTTTGCAGTTATTAGTTGGGCTGTAACCTTTGTGAAGTTGTCACCATCCTGTCACGCTGTAACGCTGGCCCTGTGACATTTTGTTGACTGACTGATTGCTCCCTCAAGATCAGTGTACCCTCAGGCTCTGAGCAGCTGTGCTCAGCCTATACTCATCTAATCTATACCTTAACTATAGGCACAGACAGTGCTGAGCTGAATGGAGATCAGTGTGGGCAGTGGCTCCCATCATCCACTATAATGGAGAGAAAGAGGGGAGGGAGGTGTTGTGGGCACAGGCCTAAGAGGCTCCGCTGGTCCAATCAGACACCTCAGTTCCCCCAGGGGCCAGTTTCATCAGCGCTCTCGCCTAGTCCCATGCTTCTTAGCGTTTTAGCGTGATTATTTTACCCAGGATCCTGCCTCGGGCACCAGGCCACCTTTTTACATATGCACAGGCTGAACTTTTGACCAGGCACCAGCAGTCAGGACTGTATTAGAGAAACGGTTGTTCAGTCAGGAGTAGTGGGACCGACAGTGCCTCCTCTGCTGAGCCTTGCCTACTGTGACCAGGAGCTCTCTCCTGCACCTCGGGGGTTAACCCCAGAGACAGGTCCTGCAACGAAGACATCAGCATTTCCATATAACAGACATACAGTGAGGTTGGGTGGTTGGTGCTGTATGTGAGCACAGCAGCCACTTTTACTTCAGTGTTCTTTATCAGTTTCTCTCCTGCAGACAGACGTAAGGTCAGGTGCTCTATCTGCTATCTGGTGTAGCACACAGACGCAGTGGCTCTGCTGCACACCCAGGCAACCTGTCTGCGTGTGTGTGTGTGTGTGTGTGTATGTCTATGTCTGTATGTGTGCTCCGGTGTTGTGTGTGGTGCTCAACCATGTGGAAAGAAAGAGGAGCAGAGGTCTCAATCTACCCGCCAGCCCCCCTTCTCCTCTGTGGGGTTAGATGAGCTGCCAGGCCCTTGTAATAGAGTCCTCTTGGATGATTAGGAGCTACACAGGAGGGGGTCAGCTCCAGCCTGACTGGAGACACTCCTGTAGGTTCCTCCTCGGTGGTGTAGACAGAATATTATACATTATGCTAACTGGTATGAGGATCAGTCAGAGTGGACCTCACTGATGATGCACCGATATTTAGAGGCCATGTTCTGGATCATTGAGGGACTAGATATAATGAATGTGATATTCCTGCCAGACATTCCCTGCTGTGCTGCTGCACTATGTATGGGAGAGAGAGACATGGGAGAGAGAGCCATAGAGAGGGGAGAGAGAAAGATGTGCTGGTGTGGGGATGGATAAAAGCATACATTCCCATTTGGCTGTATTGACATGTGTGTTCCTGCCCAATCCTGTTACTTGGATTATTTTTCACGGAGATACCATTTCATTAAAGAAAACACACACATGCTCAGACACACACACACACACACACACACACACACACACACACACACACACACACACACACACACACACACACACAGAGTGGGTGAACAGAGATGGCCTGAGGCCTGGTTATGTGGTCCATTGCACAGGGAAACTGTGTAAATGGTTTATTGTGGATGAGTTGATGTGATGGAGAGCGTGTCTGGATCAATAAAGAACCAATCAAATCCTGACAGTCTGCTACTGTATGCAGTCAGTCATTCAACCCTCCTGCCTGCGTACAGTTATAGAACATGAGTTTGAAGGAGGCATGAACAATATCTGTGTTGAAAGCAGAAGAAGTTGAAGAATAAAGTGATGTTTTTTAACAATTTTTATTTTTTATGCAGCTGCTTAACAATGCAATTTTGTGTTATCTTGATGATAATGTTGCTGTTTTTCTTATACATATGCACCTGGCATATTAGTTTTGCTTTTACCTTGTTATAAGATTTCTTTCTGAGACTTTGATGGTTTTGTTTGTGAAGAAACATTACTTAAAGCCTTGACCCCATCCTCTCTGCTCCTCCAGCTCCAGATGCCTCAGGGAGGCCATTAGGACGTCTCCCCAGCCTGGGTTGTCTGAGTCTGGGCTGAGTCTGAGTTGGGGCTGGGCTAAATTACCCCAGAGCCACAGGTCAGAGCCAGCTAGACCCTCGTTGCCAAGGGACTCTCTCTCTAATAGAAGGGATCAGAACAGGCCAAAGAGCCAGAAACTGACCTGGCCAGAGAGACATCCTTACTCACTTACCCTCTACTCTTCCACATTGCCTCCTTCACCCTCCATCTCTTTTACCTTTAGAGCTCCAGAGCTTTTCTCCTGTGACCCTCATAGAGAAGAAAGATGTAACCTATCACCCCTTCCTCAACCATCCACTCCCACTGCTTCCCTGCCACTGACCCCTCCAACTCAACACACACAAACACACACACACACACACACACACGCACACGCACATGCACACACCACTCCCTCCCCCCTTTGTTGTGACATGGAACTGATGGACTATTTTTCAAATTGATTTCAAAAATGTACATAAGCAGCCGATCCCCTAGCCCAGATTACCTATTGATTTTTAATATGAAAAGCTCATTATATAAGCAGGAACTGCAACACAAAAAGCTAGCCAACCTTTGCATAAATCCTTTAATTGAATTTCCAGAGCCCGTGGTTCTACATTTTTTAATTAAATCCATTTCTTTTTTTAAGGGTTGCTGTGTAATTTGCATGCTGTGAAGTGGGTGCTGTCCCAGATAAAGTGCCATTGATCCTTATTAAGGCTCACCTCTGGGCTCGCTGAAAACCAACCGCAGAAATTAAATGTGCTCATGGTGCATACACTTATTGCCCGCATGATAGGATTAGAGGCAGAGAGAGAGAGAGCGAGAGAGAGAGAGAGAGAGAAGGAAGGAGATAGAGATGGAGAGAGAGAGAGAGTGATGGGGTGAGAAGGGGGGGGATTATTAATAGTTGTTCATATTAATGTAATATTTCACCTTTCCTCCTCTGGTGTGAGATTGTGAAGAGCTTGTTTATAAACGCAGCTTTGTCTGGGTATTATTTGGTTTCTCATCAAACACACTGGTCTGTTGGTCTGTGGCAGGTCGCTGTGATTTCACAGTTTGAAGTTAGCATTTAAATCTGTCAAACACTGACACATATCGACGTATGTTCACGTGTGTTACTCATGTTAAAATATTAAGAGGTGCCTGTTCCAGCAAAATGGGTTTGATTCAAACTGCTCCTGATCATATGATCATGTGTAAATAAAGCCAGTGATCATGTCTCTCATTGATCATTAGGAGGTCATTCTCTGCGATCTTTCTAAGTAGAAGGTGTTTAACTACCTATTTAGATTAAATGATACTTAAAATTGTCCTTACCCTACTTAGCATCAGGTAACAGAGTGTGTGTGTGTAGGTGTGTGAGCAGCATTTGTGCTCTGTGATAGCTGGTAAAGCAGGCCTCTCCTTCCTTGTCATCCCGTGTGGCTGTATGCAGACGGTGGAGTGAATCAATAGGGATTAACCTGTGACCCCAGCCACATACTTATAGCCCAGTCCTCGCTGCTCACACATCTCTCATCAGTTTCACTTAAACACTGCACCTCACTCAATAAGGCACAGCACGCTAATTCATTTCAGAGATGGAGAGGCCCCTATCACAGACCTCTCTTTTATACACACACACACACACACACACACACACACACGCACACGCACACTTACATGCTCATAGACACAAAACAAACCAAAAAAATAGTTACACATTCAGGTAACATAAATATCGAGGAGATGAATTGCAGGGCCGCCGCATCACAGATATTAAAACAATAGTCACCAGATTTTCCATGTTACTGTGCATATACAGTTCACACATAGTGATGCAGTGAGATCAGGACTGCAACTAATTATTATTCCATCACAAGTTCCCACTGACCAAGGTGATGTCTTTAGATGTCTTGTTGTCCAACAACAAAACTTAAAGCTAGTCAGTTTAGTATCAGAGAAGAATAAGAAAACCACCGAATAGTCACATTTAAGATGCTGGAACCAGTGAATTTAGCCATTATTGCTTAAAAAGATTACTTAAACAATTAATCGATTATTAAAATTGTTGCTGATTAATTTTCTGTTGATCAACTAATATATGAATTGGCTAATTATTACAGTTACAATCTAAACAATTATAAAAGGAAAGTCCAACCCATTATTTTTAAACAGTTGTTTCACTCAAATTCCAGTTTGCCCAGGTTTTGAGAAGTCACTATGAAATTTTTGCCACCACCTGAACACAATGGAGCTTAAATTATTGTGTTGCTCACAGCTTTAAAAAAAAAAAAAACATTCATTTTTTTGTTGTTGCAGCAACTGAGTCACTGTTACTGTGGATAATTCACAAAACACATGAAAGGTTATGATTGGAACCATAACAAGACAGTCTGGGCAAATAAAACCAAAACTATCTGAGACCAGAGGTTAGTGAGAAAATGTTTTGCTGTAATTCGGGTGAACTGACGCAGGAAGTGCAGTCTTCCTTGTTCTTCTGGCTGAAAATGACTGTCCCTCAAGAAGAAGTCAGAAGGTGAAATATTAGTTTATTTTAGTTAGTTAGTTAGTTCATTTTTTCCTTTAGATAGAGAGAAGATAAGAAAGGAGGACCGGTGTCACAAAGACCTAATCCAGTCTGTAAAAGTTCCTTAATTGTGGAGGATGTTTGGGACGTCTGGCACAAACACACACACTTGCATTCTCTCCTTTTCTCTCTTCCTCTTGAAATATTGACATCGGCTGACTGATTGGTCTGATGTCTCTCTATCTTTTGTGTACATGTCCATGTGTAAATGTGTGTGTGTGGCGTGCATGTGCACGTGTGTGTGTGTGTGTGTGTGTTGAGCGGTGCAGTGTCAGCAGCATGTGCTGCAAGTATTGACCCAGGCCTGTCCTCTGCTCTGACTGGCTCTTGTCTTGCTCTCTCTCTCTCTCATAGTGGATCTCTTCATGGTTGATCTCCTTGTGAGTTGATCAATGTTTTGCCACCTTTTAATAGTCAATGTAAATTTCCAACAACATTCAAAAAAATAAGTGTCTCTAATTCTGCTAGCTTTGTTCTTTAATTTAACAAATGTCACTGTCTGATTTGTCTTTCTTTTGTCACAGCATGTTACTCCATTACATATTTAGCATCAAAACACATTCGTCTGATAGGGGTTACAGATGTGAATGACCTCAGTAACGTACAGACTAGTACCTGGGAGCTCAGCAATGCCTTTAACCCACAGTCAGGTTTTCGTAATGCTCGTCACTGAGTGATGGTGGAGGGTCAAATCACACACAGAGGAAAGATGCCTTTTATCCTGGGACAAACCTAAATATGAAGAACATCTCACTTCTCCCTCCTCTTTCATTTTCTTTATTTAGGATTTTATTTAATCAACTGTTTGCATTCTGAAATGCACCCTTCACTTTCACTGTTTCTTTTAGTGCATCACTCTCTCTTAGGTGGGTAGAAGCACACAGTAGCTGCTCACTGAGGTGTGTGAGGGTGCTGGCCAGAAACAAAAGGCTTTGATTTCCCTCATTTCATTTCATAATCCAATCAATCAGACTAAAACAGCTTGGTTCCTTTTCGGGCCTCCCCTGACCAACCAACCATACATATTTACACACACACGCATACGGAGCGCCTCCTAAATGCATGTGGAGCAGGTCGTTCCTGTAGTGGGGACCCCCCCTGGGGTTAGACCACTCTATGTGTTATTGATTGCATTGCTGTTGCATGTTGTGCTCAATCATGTGTTCCATGCGTCTAGCGTTGTCCTCTCCCACCTGGCCCATTAGATTAGACTAATGCATTCAACCATTGATTAGTCATTACACTCAGACCTGATCAGCCAATCGCCTGCCTGGTTTGACTCTACTTGACCTGTGAACCGTGGCGCTCGTGTCATCTCGCCAGCTCTAACATGTTAAACACACACAGGCGGCTCACAGCTCCATCTGATATGTATCATGTCGGGGTTATAGTAGGTGCGGGTTCAGCTGGGTTCACTACCTGTATGATATTCAATACTGATAGCAGTTCCACGCCTTTCCTAATCACATGCAACAGAGAGCTATAGATTTTATCATTGAGCATGGAACTGTTGAACTTGCCATTGATCTCAAATTTTACCATGAATGAGCTTGTTGATTGGAGTGCATTACAGAGTGAAACCATAATGTATGAAATGTTTTCATTTCTTTCTTAACCCCCATTCCTCCATGTTCCTCCACTTACATAAACCTGTCCCCTGCGGTGATGGAATGTAAGTACATTTACTCAGGTACTGTACTTTACTGTATTTTACTTGAGTATTTCCGTTTCATGCTACTTTATACTACATTTCGGGGGGAAATTTTCTGACAGCTATACTTACTAGTTACTTTGCAGATGAAGAGTTTACATATGAAACATGTGATCAGTAAATGATGATTTGATATAGATAAAACTAACCAACAGTATATAAAGTGGTTAAAAAAGTATCAAAAGCGATTTTCTTTTTTTTATTCCACGCATTCTTCTTCCTTGCCAAAACCGGGCATGTGCATTACCCACAATGCAACTCAACTGCTGACAGTTTGGTCAGAGAATCTTGTGTTATGCTTGTAGCGGCTAATGTAGCCTCAGGCCGCTAGCCTCAAGCAGAGATGAGGAGCAGGCTGCGGAGGTCTGGTAAGCTCATGTCACGTTTTGCTGATAATACTTTTGTACTTTTACTTAAGTAAGCTTTTGCATGCAGGGCTTTCACTTGTATTAGTATTTATATTATATTAGTATTTGCATTAGTATTTTTCTATTGCAGTACTGCTACTTTTGCTTAAATAGTCTGCATATTTCCTTTTCCCCATCACTGATTCCATACTCCCGTATGACCAAACCAGACTTTCCAAATGTATACACAGTAGACTAGAACAAGTAATTGTGTCTCTGCCGGCTCTGCCTGACCATCCAATGTCAAGACTCTCACCTTGACAGTTGTGCTTAAGAAATAATACGTCCCCCTCTCCTACCACTCCCATCCTCCTTATTTGCTCTCCCCCTCTCTACAGTATTGAGTCAGTCTGTGAGGAATTGCTGTTTTAGGGACAGTCCCATTGATATGTGTGTGTGTGTGTGTGTGTGTGTGTGTGTGTGTGAGTGAGAGCTGAGCGATTGGGGATAGATGTCCTCATTGGATATGAGCTGGCTACTCCGTGGCTCTGCATTAAATTTGTATTGAATAGGAAATTAATGATTGGATAATTTTATTGATGTTTCTGGTATTGAACATATAAACAAAATGTTCTTTTGAAGCATTGTGTGAGTGTTGCACCCCGGGGGGAGGGAGCGGTCCCAGTTGTGCTTAAGAAAGAATAAGTCCATGTTAAGTCCATAGTGTATCGGAAAAGAGAGCGACTGGATCAATGGAGACGTGCTTGAGACACACTTTAATTGTATTATTTTCTTTCAGATTTCTGCCCTCCCATATCTATCTCAACGCAGCAGTGACAGATTTGATATGTATTGCCGACACTGTCATGAAGACAGATTTGAATTTATTGAACAGTTTCAAAAAGGAATTTGTTCTACTTTTATCAGTAGACCTATATGGACCATAGGGGGTTGTAGTTATAGTGTAGTGTTTGACAAAGGAACAGTTTTTGTATGTTTTCAGTAAATTTGTGCTCTGATGCCTTTTTGTGTACGTTCAATCAGTGCTGTACCACTGCTGCTTGGAAGTCTTCAGAATCGAACACTTACAACTTTCTCAAAGTGGAGATGGACTGTTTCTTTTACTGTGAGTCGGACGGGAACAGATCAAAGAGATGAGAGATGGCGAGACTCTGAGTGGAGGAAACTTGTTTAATTAAAATGAAGCGATGGGGATAGAGGGATGTTCTTTGATGCGTGTTCCGGATGCACTGTATACGTTATGCAGCTATTACGCACGATTTTTGTTTAAGAGGTTCCAGCAGAGGGTGGGACAGTAGGAGGTGTTGCAGTCGCAGGGAAGGAGAGAAGGAAGGGGTGAGCTTGATGAAGTTTCTGATTATCCCACCTCCTCTAGCACAGGGAAGAATTACTGAATGCCATTTGGGTCAGTGCTCTTTATGGAACTACATTTATGAAATACATCTCTCCCCCTCTTTCTTTCTCTCTTTCCGTCTCTCCCTCTCTGTATCTCCCTCTTCCTCCCTCCCTCTCTTCTAATTGGAGATGCAATAAAGGTGTGTGGGGTCAGTGGTTCTTCAAGGTGAGGCCGCATGTGTGTCTCACTCTAATGTTCTCTTCCAGACACACGTGCAAACCGGCGGAGTAGTACCTGCCGCTCCAATCACATTTTCTGCCTTGCTCACAAAAAGCGCAGGTCTAAAACCGTCGTCGGCACCTCAAATAACTTAACTCAAACCGCTCACCTATTCTGTGATAACTTTCTGTCAGTAATATATGGCTCTATCAGTCTGTAGCTCCATGCTTCCTGCCTTCCTCTCTCAACTCTGCTCCATGTCCTTGTGCCAGCCTGTTAAGCCAGAGGGCACGCTGTGGGTGAATCAGAGACAGAGCTCTGCCAACACACCCAGCGGGGGAGGCCCTGCCAAGGGTGCCAAGGCCTCGAGAGAGAGGAAAAAAAGGAGGATGTGAGGAGGGGGTAGAGGAGAAGAATTTGGAGTGTGAAGATGGAGAAAGAAACTCAGAACAACAAAAACCTGGACTGACAGTTTTTGTGCGGAGTTTGGAAGAGAAAATACATTTTATATTACAAGAAGGAAAAGAGAATGACCTTTTCTGTCATTTCTCCTCCTGATTGTCTTTTTTGAGTTGAAGATCCAGAGCTGATCCACAAGTTCACAATCAAGTACAAGCTCTTTGTCTGAGGAGCGCTCTAACCCAGTACCACTGTAGGCCAGTAGGGGTCATTGTAGTTCAACTGACTGAGCAGAGAGAGCCCATCAGTGAGCGTTGAAGCTGACAGCTGCGGTTCATTTGCTCTTGAGTCACAACTCTGTTATCACAGGCTTTTCTGAATGTATGGAATTAAAATTCTGCATTTATTGAAACATGCACATTTTCCCCCACATATTTTAATCTCTTTTCATTCTGTTAAACTTTCTGATAATAGTATTACATACATACATTTAATAGCTGTTGACCTCTGCAGGAGGCCTCGGGTCGTTTAGGTAGGCTTGATGCACAGTGCGCCACTCACTGAAGTAAGGTTGCTAATGGCGCAGAGCTTAGTGTGTCTTTTGACTTTAAACCCTCATGATTCCTTGTTATGCTTTAACACAAAGTACCAAAAGTACAAGGAGAGTGAGATCAGGTTTACACTTGTGAATGAACAACACACTGCCCTCTGCTTCACCTGCCGGTTTAGCCTAATTGATTTAGCACTTGGGCTGGTAATTTAATGTCCAGGATGAAGAGGGCTTACAAAGTCTTTGCCTCCGGGTATTGTTTGAGACACCATTGTTGAGGAAATAATTGCAGAGTCTGTTCTCTTTAAAGGGATGCCTCTTTCACCAGAGCTGAGGAGAGACCAACTCTCTCTTTCTTTCTTCCTCTCTGGTTGTCTATTCATGTGCTTTTGCATCATACAACTCACATCTATGTTTGTAGAGGCTTTTCAGAATGTGTTAGGATGGATATAGTCTTTTTATTTTCTTTTAGCAAACACTCAAAGACAAACTTATTATTTTGCTGAACATTTTGTTACAGGGCAACAAAAGTGGGACCTTAAATATTTTTGAGGTGTAATAAACGTATACATTCTATATTTGTTGAATCTCAACTCTACTCATTTAAAACTCTTATTCTCCACCCTTAATTTGTGTATACAAATTAAGCATGCCACCAATGCCATTGACCTCAAGTAGATGAATATTAGATGAAGCAGAAGCCAATATGTGAATAGCTGAGTTCAGGACGGCAACGATTTTAATGGCAGCGAGCAGCCATTAACAGTATATCTGAAAATAGACAGAGGATTTTCCATAGATCATTAATGACGGGAAATCTATCCCTCTTTCCCTTCCTCCATCCTTCGATATATATCTCTTTTCTTCTCTCTTTCTATTTTTCTACATTTACTGTATTTCACCCATGTCATTTTTTATTTGTGACCTGAATATTTCAGCTTCATCTCACTGCTGGCTTCCACACAGAGGCTTTCTTTGGAGACAGAGGCCTTCTAGGGCTCGCTATTAAAATGCACCAGATATTTGAATAGAGCCCACTAATGGTTGTTTAGTATATAATCCACGTCCCCTCCTCCCATATTCCTTGTTATTCTAGTTTAGTGCTGTAATCAAGCAGGGCTTGCCAATAAAGTTTATTGTACGGAGCTAAGTGTCAATATCACACACACACCCAGGGCAGAGAGGTCCCTTTAATTAGAATAGGAGAGAGGAGGTTGTGTGTGTGCATACCTATATGTGTGTTTGTGCATGTGTTTATATTATATGTTTGGGTTTTTGTTGATTTTAACCATCAGAGACTGTAAATGCCATTCAGCGTTAAGCACAGGCCTGTTCTTTGTAAAAGTGTGATGCTGGAAAAAAACAAAACAAAATAAATGTGACACCCAACATTAAAAATTTCACTGCTTTTATGAACAAATCAATTCTAGCTTTACATGAATATCGAGCCTAGATGTTTTGAATCTATGTTGAGTCTGAACAAACAATAATCCCAGCTATATGAAGTATTGATTAGACCTACTCCCTCTCTGTGTGGCTTTATTAAAGGTACAATTGTAAAGTTCTTTATGATGATGGTATAACCTGATGGGAGAAAACTTTCACAGCTACTGTGTGCCAGCTGCAGGTGACGTCTTTTTACAGATGAGCCAACCTTTTCTGCTTCAGAATATTACAATGAAAAATGTTTCAGCAGCCATTTAGTGTTATTTCTTTCTAAATTCTGTGAGTGGGAGCCAATTTTCATTTTCCTCTCTGCCTCTATCTTTCTTTCTCCACTCTTTGCTTTTCTCCTATTAGGCCACTTACAAACAGCCTGGTTAATATGTAGAATCACATTACTGATATGAATTCTTTGATAAAAGACAATTTGAGCAAGGGCAAAATTGAAAACACCTCCCACTCCTAAACACAGAGTCCCATGGTGTGGAGAGGGGCGGGCTTGCAGCTTCAATCAAATAGTAAAACACAAAACCATTTCCCATTACAATGCAAAGAGATTAAAGACAGATTAAACGTACTGCATGGGAGCCGGGGCCTATGCCGACCACTGATAGCTGTGTAGTCTGACGAGGAGAGGAGAGGAGAGGAGAGGAGAAGACGAGGAGATGATGACAGACGAGAGGAAAGGAGGAGAGAGGGGAAGAGAGGAGAGGAAAGAAGGGAGGAGAGGGGTAAATGCGCGATGCGGTGAGGGAGAGCAGATGGAGGAGTAATTTGCGTGGGATGTGGTAGATGGGGGAAACATGGCTGTGTGTCAGTGCTGAGCGATGCCTCCCGTTCTGTAAGAAATCAATTTAGGGCGGGACGGGGACGCCGTGCATACAATAATTGAATATTACTGCTTACTATCTCCTTCACATGCAACTACTCTGCTCTGCACCATGAACTGTATGGAGAAGTGAATCAGGCGGTGGAGCAGGAGATGGGGGTTAGGGCAAAATATTGAAGAGGTTCAAGTACTGTGCAGATAATAAGTTGATACTCCAAGTAATCTCTTCAAGTTAGTACAGAAGAGGAGCTGTATCAGAGAGTGTGTCTATCAGATTCTCTGCCTGTCCACCCTCTCTCTCCTCTCTTCTCTCCCCCTGTCCTGTCTGTCTGTCTGTCTGTGTGAATCTGGACCGTGACCCATCAGATCCGTCAATCCTGTCTGGGCCACATGGCATGATCAATAATCACAACTGTTAATCAATGATGTTTTAAATAAGCATCGACCCTGGTTGCAAGGTTAGCCTCGTTTATTGGCTTACATTAGGATAAGTAACACAATCAACTGGTCATAAGAGCAGATGTGTCTTCAAAGCATCAAAAGAAAAGTTGTTACAAAAAACAGGAAGAAAATGAAATAACGTACGTATTGGCATATATCTAACACTACAAACAGCAGGAGAGTCTGCTTGGGGAGTGTTTTTAGTGGAATGTCATTTCCTGGTTTACATAATTAGCATTTTCCACATTATAGTCTGCACTGTGTTTGATGTACTGATTTTGTATGGCACCGAATGTGTTTGCACAGGATGCGCTTGATTGCATTTTTTCCACATCTTCTGTGAGTGTTCTGCATTTAAACCCCCCTGAACATGCATCTCCACCTGTGATTAAATGGCAAAAAGTTTTTCTATTACTGCAGCTCACAATTAGTCCTGAATTGATTAAATCAAAGTTAATTCAATCTTTAATTTGTGCCTTATTTCCACATGGTTCCTCTGTACAAATGCTCATTAATTCTTTGAAATGATATCAGACTGCTCTGTTATACTATCATTTAATCATCTCTGAACATAATAATCATCCATATATCATAACGGATGATCAGGAAACATTTAATTAGGATAATTACTCATTAATCCACCAAAGGAGCTTTATTTGGAAGGTGCCTCGCAGATTGTTTGCACAGTTTGTGTGCGGATGAGTGTGTGCACGTGTGTTTTGTCTGTGTGTGTGTATCTATGTGTACATATGCATGCAGCGTGGTCTCAGTAATATTCGTCACTGTCTGATTTACTGTAGTAAGGTTGCGATAGCAGGCTGGGATCCACAGCATTTGTCTCCATTTCTTAATGGTATTTCAACAGCTTCTACACCATCGGCCGTTTCTCATTTTAATGACTAGAGAAATGACTCTGTGTGTGTGTGTGTGTGTGTGTGTGTGTGTGTGTGTGTGTGTGTGTGTTTATGCACATGCACATTTTTTTCTTTCTTTCAGTAGTATACAAAGATAGAGCTTGGTTACCTGGGCTGGTGTTTGCAAAGACAAACATCAACAATATTTCTTTGGTTGAGTGGGAGTTCTGATTGATGTGGTAGCGACTGGTGGCTATTGAAGTGACTACTGTTACACTGGTTGACGTGATTGAAATTGGGTTTCTTTTCTACCCTGCTCACACAGATGACCCCCCCCTCTCTTACACACATACACTCAAACACAGAGATGGTTCCTACAAGATCTGACAATTACAAGAGGGGCTTTTAATCAATCTGGAATGCAGCTCAGGGGGGCGAGTGATAGCAGGGGAGGAGGAAAAGGAGTGATTACTCCCTCTCAATCTTTCTCTCTCTTCCTCCTTCTGTCTCTCTCTCTTCCTCACTTTTGCTTTTTTACATGGTCCATCCCCTGTGATTTCAGCCACAGACTATTTAAACAACCCCTCTCCTCGCTTCCCTCTCTTTCCTCTCCTGTTTTTTCCCTCCCTCCTAGCGCTTCATGTTTGACTATTAGCTGACATGCACACAGGGAGCATCGCTCATCTCCCCAATTTCTCCTCCTCTTGCCTCGCTCCCACCCCTCTCCTCTCCTCCTCCTCCTCACTTCTTTCTCCTGCTCCATGTATAACTATTAGCAGACATGCTCTCAGGGAGTCTGATGAATATTTTAGCAGCCGCAGGGAGGGGCTCCAGTCCTCCTCCTCAGCTTCCAACACAACTGATGGACCAGAGTCCGTGTTTTCCTTCGCACAACTTAACATCGCGCTCTACTGCACTGCACTTGAGCACAAACTGTGACATTAGACTTTGTCTGGTTTGTCCAGGCTGTATTAGACTAGGCTAGCAGTGAACACTGGGGTTGATTGGACTGTAGCTGGACTCTGTTGTGCAGGTTAAGGTGCAAGATGACAGAAACATTTTCACAACCTTTTTAAAAGCTTAATGTCAAAGGTTGAATAGACTCATTGTAGAACAAGAGTGGCGGTAAAGCTCATCACAGAATTTCCCTGCGGAGTACTTCCACCTTACTTTAGTAGTTTAGTATTATGAGGGAAAACAATAGTTAAACATTGCTTGTGGCTTTCTGTATGAGGTGACATAGTGAAGGAATAAGGACCAAGTTCTGGACCAGAGGGAAAGTGCTCTTTCCACAGCACACCTTCTGTCCCCCAACAAATCACACCTTTTCTCAATTTTACATAAAACCATACCTGTTTACAGCTATTTTTTAAGTAAATACATGTTCTTCTTTTTAATTTTGTGCTGTTTTTTAGAATGTTGTTTTTGTTTTTTATACATTGTCATAGGGTGAAATAAGTTCTGCTTTTGATTTAACCTCATTACTGTTTGTCGGACAAAGCAAGACATTTGAAGATGCGACCTTAGACTCTGGGAAACTGGGGTGGATATTTTTCACTGTTTTATGACATTTTATAGTTCAGACGGTTTAATTGAGAAAATAATTGGCAGATTAATCAATAATCAGAAGCCCTACCCTTCAGCCTTGTTTTCACTGCTTTAATAGCTCGATTTCAACTAGTGTGCGAGGCCAGTGTAGTAGATAAGATACCCCTGCCGTCTTTGTAACACATCTCTTACCACAGCAACACACACCTGCACACACCTGCACTCTTCTCCCTGAACCCTCTGCCACGTCCAGCTGACGGTGCACACAATTAGCCACATGACTGCCAAGAAAATTACATTAGTATGTAAATACAAACTCACTGTGTGTGATGTTATTTGACTGTACTGGAGATGTCCGTCTCCTCATTTGTCTCCAGTATGTCCCGCACTGTTAGTGAGTTTTTGAAAAAGCACATTTCTGCCACTGAATATTCAGCAAAACAACTCAACACAGCCATACAGTATCTCCTTGTATTATCCTTTTACTTGTCTTTCTCACTTCTTCACTTCCCTTTCTTCCCTTCACACCTTCCGTGTCTTGTCTCTCTGTGTGGTACAGTACACACTGTGTGTGTGGGTGCTCTTACAGTGTGTGTGTGCGTGCACGCTAATCTTTAGATGAGGGGCTGGTGGTTAAATCATGATGCATAGTCCAGGGCTGCTCTGGCCACTGTCATTAATCAGTACAGGGGCGGGGGACGTATCTGCTTTTTATCCATCTCTTAAATCAGTCACTGCAGCTATCGGCAGCCCTCCCTCCCCCTTCTCCCCTCCATCTCCTCCCTCTCCCCCTCCCCCCCACGGGCCGCTGATTGAAGTGGCATTGTTTGGGAGACAAGCGGCGCTCAATCAATAGGCAGTCTCACTAAATTACCGTTTGCATGAAAAATGAAGGGCCGCCCAACCTGACTCCATTCAGCTGGGGATGTGGTGTGTGTGTGTGTGTGTGTTGTGTGCAGATTGGTGTGAGAGATAGAAATGTGTGCATGGGATGTACTGTAGGGAAGAGAACAGTGTGTGTGTGTGTGTGTGTTTGTCAGGGGACAGAGAAGACAAAGTGGGCAGGTAATAGAAGCAGGGTGTGCGTCTCTCTCTGCTACAGAGTAAAATCTTTGGAAGACCACCTAGAGATGCATAGGGATCCAATAGAAACAGGAGCTCCGGGTTTCCTGGTCATGTATTGATCATGGCTTCTTAAGGACTTCTGCTGTGGGCTGACACCGTGACCCTCACCCTTCCCCTTCACCCTTCAACTTTACCTTTCACCCTCACCCTTGACTGACCTGCTGACTTACCTCCAACCTCTCCTCCTGCTCTGCTGGGAGGAATCAGGGATGGATAGATCTTTTTCTGTTTTTATGTGTGAGTGTGAGCACATGTAGCGATCTGCTGTCGAAAAAATGGACTTTCCTGGCGTGCATTGTGTGTTTGTGTGTAGATTTGGATGGCCGAGGTAAGCTGGAGTGAGGTCTCAGCCTCTCTGCGTGTTTGTGCTCTGCCTTGACCTCTGGCTATTAATCATCTCTAGATCTGTGTTTACCCTCAGTTCAGCTCACCAGCACACAGGCACCTAGAGGGGCAATTAAAGAGGAACCGCCGCCCCAGCGCAGAGGATTGCCCCCCTCTTCTAGTCACACGCAAACACACGTACACAAAAACACATACACACACACACACACACACACAGCGAACCTCTGAGAAGCAGGACATAGCCTCACCCAGAGAGCCAGCTATAATGTTTTTATTTACTTTAAAAGCATCCTGCTGTTAATACAAGTGGCATATGCTGCCATTATATTTGTATGGGAGAGAGTTTGCGCATCCCTTTGTTCAAGTGTGTTATGTGTGTGTACTTGTGCGTACATGTGTGCGTATGTCTCCCACCCCCACAGGGCATACCAAACATGCATTAGTATAAGTTGCGCAGGCTGAGTCTCATCCAGTGTACATATGGTAATGGATGGTGTGTGTGGAACATGTCAGCCACCTCATCATGTAAAAGCCTTCGTGTACAGGAGGGAGCATAGAGGGCTGGCAGGTAGGCATTAGGCAATATAATGGCCTCTATTTTTACACTGTGGAACACAGTTGAAGAGGCGACGCTTATGAAGCTTTCAAAAAATCAGACACGCAGGTGGGGGGGTGTTATAAGTGGGTAAGTGAGAGAATAAAACTGCTTTTCAAATCGCATGACTGTTGGACCTGTTTATCTGTGCCAGTGTGTCTGAGAACAAATGCACAAGTGTATTTTTGTTTGTGTGTGTGCACATATTTGTGTCTGTGTTAATAACGTGTGATCCATGTTGCTTTTGTTGCTCAGATGGATCAGAGGAGTGGAGAGACTTTTTAATGACCTGCTCTGATCTCTCACCATCTGGATTGTGGTGCTTCTTACTGAAATACTGCCTCGTCTACTTGAGAGCAAAATCAGCCTCCGTAATCTTAAGCAGACCAAGTATTGATAAGAACGATACGTGAGATTCTTAGTGTCTCAAGCCATCATCCTTTCAGTCATTTCAAAATGCACTTCAAATGCTTACTGAACTTTTCCTTGAACTTTTGTAATTAGTTTCAGTGCCTACACACATTCTCACACACTCGCGTACCTTCACCCACGTCTGCAGTTGGAGGGAGTGTGCCAGGGTCTTGTGCTGAGTGGATGTAGGCTTGCCCTGGGCCCAGGGAGGTAGTTAATCTCTGTGTGTATGACATGTGTGAGCTCAGGGTATTGTACTGTATGTTTCCCTCTCACTCAGCTGTACTTAATGTAGCCCATAAAGGCTACACAACAATAAGCTACGCCTGGCACTCAGGCCACCATTCCGCACTACACTAGCCCGCTGAGCAGGATAAATGACTCCTATAAACCTGTCACACACATACATACACACACACTGGAGCGTGCACAGACTATAGAAAGTCATCTTCCTGGCTGTGGAGGATCTGCGGTGGTTCTTGGTGCGGTTGTGTGAAGTTTGTTTCATGAGCGCTGCTCGTAAAAATCGGAGTTAAGAAATATGGATGGAAAAGTCTTCTTGTTATCTGGAATCCTCACACTCAAAGGGTATTAATGGAGGCATTACATTCAGGTGATGGTTCCATTATGCATTCGTGCATCAGTCCCAAATGATGCGATCCCTTTCTGTTCCTTCACCTCAGCCCAGTGTTTAATCAGTGGCTGAAGACAGATCCAACTTCCCTAATGTCCTGGACCTCCCTCTGCATCTCACCCAAGAAGACTGATCTACATTAAGAGGGGATAAAATAGGCCTTCCATGTGATGGCTAGCCACAGTGTTCGTAAATGAATGCCATTTAAAATCCATAAAACTGTTATTCTGCATAATACCTTATGAATATATGTGTGTATGAGAAGTAGTTAAGTGTCGGTGGGTGTTGTGTGGCCAGCGATAGATGGCCATGGGATATGTTTAGGTGTGTGTGTGTGCTGTGTTTGTGTGTGTGCTGTGTTTGTGTGTGTATGTTTGCATCTCACAGTGTGTCCGGTATCACACACTACTGTCATGAGTCTCTGAGATTGAGAGGATTTTATCTATCATTTTTACAAAAACACCCACTAACCGCCCTGACTGAGTGCATTGTAGTGGGAGCAGTGAAAGAGCTATTAGTCTATTTATGGATCCAGCGTGGTGTTTATCAGTCACAGACTGACTGTGGCACAGACAGCATCATCTGGCCCCTCATGTTGCTTTTAATGATTTTCCTGTTAAAGATGTCAGTGTCATGTTGCTCTTGTTATTTTCACAGTTGTCCTGGCAACCACAGATGAAAATGGTGCACACAGATTTAGTGGGACCCAACTTGATTTTGATAAAAATGTAAATGTGATGTAAATCCTAATATTTATTCTTTCACTTAAAACGAAGAAAATGAAAAAGGCTAAACACATTATCTCTGTATTTTTATGTCTTGCCTATTTTGGCACCAGCAGTGGTATTCATAAATAAACCACATAGATAATAGTCGTCGACGAGAAATCCATTTTCATTCTTGATATTTATTCAAGCAGTTCTCTCCCATGTTTATACAATCCAGAGTATTAAAAGATTGATTCAATTTTATGTTTTGGAATAAAATGCAAACAAAAACAGATGCTTGTGTCTTTCTTCCCCCCTCCAAGCTGAGAAGGTATTGTGGTTTATGTAAACCATAGAGCTCTGAGCTCTATTCTCGGCCTGGAGCTTCCCAGAAAGACAGAAAAAGAAGGCAGAAATGGTGAAGGTAGACCGCTGTGCTATACAGCAGGAATACTGTGTGGGTGAGAGTAGAAGGCTTAAAGATGTTGTCTGTCTGAGGCTCGGCACAGCTGGTATAATATGACCTGATTTTAGTTACTATAATGGGTTCGTGTACCAACCTACAGCCCAACCTCCAGTCAGGTTCTGAAATATTGTAGAAATATTCATTTAATCATTTCCTCGTTATCTAATAATGGGAATCTGAAAACCTGTGTTATGCCTTCAGTCCAGGTGTTGAACTTACCTACATTTTAATGTTATTGGATTCAATCATCTGCGCTAAGTTGTCTATAGTTGGTGGGAGTCATAGGGTAACCCATGATACATACTATTACACAGTTTTTAAATTGTGGAAATACAGTGTTTATAGAAGTTGTTTGTCCTATCAGACTGAAATGATCCAAGACTTTTGACTTACAACAAAAGGTTATAGGACCTCACTCATTGGATTTTTCCATTATCCACCACTTTGGACATCATTTAATAATAATAATGGTCTTAATGAGTGACACTGATACTTAGTGCTATTGTAATGATACCATTTAGCATCATGATTGTCATGGCCTCCGTCGGGTACTCTGCTCTGGGTATCTGCTGGTTCTGTCTCCTGTGCAGGTCTGCCTCCAGGATATTCCTGCTTTACTGAGCTACCAACATCATCTCTCACCTTGTGTCATTGGCTGTTAGGTTACCAGTCTCACTTGCCCAATCAGTTTAATGCACTCGCTAAGTTACACGGCGGACTGGAGCAGGTTTAGCTTCCTATGCTTTTTTAAAATCTGTATTGTTGTTCGGTGATGAGTGCAGTTGTTCACTCAGGTATATTTTCTTCAGTAGGTAGGACTTTTTTATTGAAAGGTTTGATTTAGTTATATTTAGTTTTTGATTTGGCCATGGTCCTGTATTTTCTTGTACTTTGCCTCTGTTTCTTTTGATTATTGCTTCATTTAATTAATGTAATCATTCATATTTGTTTGTTGTTGGTCATCCACATTTTCCATCTGCATTTTAACTTACCGTTCTCCAAGCACATCTGGTTTGAAACACAGTATATTGCCATATTGAGTTCTTGTTCCACGTCATAGTGCATACACAGAGACACACTCATTACCGAACACTAATTAAAGGCACATTCTCTGTGTCCTGCATTATGCTCAAGTGTGGGACGGACATGAAGGCGTCCTTACTGAGCGTTGGGGGAGGGGAGCTACAGAGGGTGGGATGGGTGGATTTTACATGGGTGCAGATATGCAGAGGGGAGTGGCAGCCAGACAAGGGGGTAGTCGCAGCATCCTTCATGTAATTTAAATGCAATTATGCATTCCCCCACCCTGTTTCTCTGCGACTTACGGTGCTGGTAATGCCGGTGGGGTGAATAACATGGGCGTATCTTCATCTAGTCCTGCCCAACTAGTTTCTGTCTGGGCCAGCCTGGCTCTTGCCTCAGCTCCTGTCACCTGCTCCTCTTATTATTGGACATTATTCCACTGGTAGAGCAGAAAGGAAGAGAGGAGGGGAACTTTAATAGCACACCTGAATGGAGGGTGTCATATAATCAATGCATACAGGCCTGCATTACAGGCTGTCGCTGAGACTCCATCACACACCAGCAGAGAGGAGGAGGGAGAATGGGATATTAACTCTTGTGAAAGGAGGGATGGGTATCAGTGGCCTGAAATTAAATGGCTCGCTCCAAAGGAGATGAGGCCAGAAATGAGGCAACCGTTTGAGTTCGGCGTACGTGTTTTGCACAATATTTGCCTCTCTGCTCCAGATCTGTGCCCTCTCATCTGCTCTTTCTTTCTCTTTCTGTTACCTCTCCCTTGTTTTCCACATGCTCTTAGTGATGGATTGATATGATCAGAGGAATTGTTTTCCACTGTTTCCACACATCTGACATCTAGTTAGAACTTCCTCAAACACAACTTCTCTTAAGAACTTTTCTATGTTTTTATGCCTGTGTGTGTATTCAACTGCTGTCGTCAGCAGACTGTAATCCCTCTGAGCCTTCCCTGTGTGTGTGTGTGTGTGTGTGTGTTTGTGTTAGTCCATTTTTTCCCGGTTAGGAAAATGCCGGACTGCATGTTTGTGTGTGTCTGCGTGTGTGTATGAGAGATGTTCAGCGGAATGCCCTTTGATACAGAGAGAGTTTTAGAAATGCAATTTCCTCCCTTTCTGTATATGGGTGTATTCATGTTGGGTTTATTAGAATATGAAAGTGTTGCACCGCAGTGCCAGGGTTAGCCTCTCCCTCTGTCCGCTCTCGCTCCCTCGCTCTCCCTTTCGCTCGTTCTTTGGCCTCCGCGGTCTCTCTGGCTGGCTCATGCATTAGAGATGAGGGGCTGGAGAGAAGAGGGAGACCAACGCTAGGGGAGACCAACAGCTTACACCAGGAAACTCGCCATTATAAACAGGATCAACACGCCTTGCATGTCAGACACTTTCAAGTCTTTGTGTGTCCGTGTGTGTGTGTGTGTGTGTGTGTGTGTGTAGTAGTTAGGAATAGATGAGTGTGTGTTTTTAAGTTTTTATGTACTCTTTTAGTCTTTTAGTTCTGGGTTTGAACTTGGATTTAGAGGACAGTCTTCTCTCTACAAAGAATGACAAACCACATGCAGTCATCATCATCATCATCGCTGTCATTACGATCGTCAACACCTTGCAGTGAATAAATGATTGCAAGATGACAGATGAAAGGGAAGGAGTGTAGAGTTGTTGTTGTTGCGTAGAGAGAAGAGGCCTTTCTGTTTAATAAAGTACTTGTTGATGACCAGTCATCCTCTTCAAACTATACTGCCAAGTCCCATGTATGTGTGGGCTTGTGTATGTACGCTAACACAAACGAGAGTTCTTTCTTCTGGCCCTTTTCCCTCTGCCTGTCTCTCTCATTGCTCACTCACTTTCGGTAACTTTTGTGTGTCCTCCCTGTTCATTGAGCTGTTTGATAATGCCGGGGGAAGAGTTGAGTTTCTGTTCTTGGTAGGTTCTCCAGACAGAGGGGATGCTTGTTCAGGGTCTTCGCTTGGAGATGAGAGGGGGAGCGTAGACACAAAAAGGCAGGCTCACCCCTGGGGCCGGGTCTCTGTTCTCCCGTCAGCAGGCTGGGATGAGGTCAGCTCTGGGGTGATGTGCACGGTGGCACAGCCTGGATCTGTAAGAGCCGAAACCATCTTCCCTGTCATCATAAGTGGATTGTTGCCGCTGTGTCTTTCCAGTTTATGATGATTGACTGTGTCTGCATACCCAGACTTTTTGTTTTTATTGAATCTTACTATGTTATTACTATAAACAAATCAGTAGGAGTGTCTCAAACTGATCTGCAGGATACAAATCGAGGCCAGTCAATACATCTTTTAAATGAGCAGTAATTGCAATATAAAGCATCATTCATTTTTTTGTCCTTTGTTTATTGTAAACCATCTATCTCCAGATACCATAGCTGTCAAAAACATTCCCGCTCCTTTAAAACACTGAAACCTTTTCCTAAAACACAGTGTTGTGAGCAAATCAAGCATGGAGCGACACAAATAAACAGCAGCCATCAGTTTCAATACAATATCCACAGTGAAAGTGTCTATCAATAGTATATGAGCGCTTTGGGTAAAAGCTACATTATTTTACTTTTTTAGCAACATTTCTCAGCTGAGTCACGTGTTGACTAACTCATGTTTAGTATTTAGTGTATTAAGCACTGTAGAACGTGAAATATAAGAGACCATCAAAGGACAGACATGATACAGGTTATATTTTCTAAATTCAGAGCTCTGAGCTTCCAAACATATCATACCTAAATTAAACTTTACTAATTTTAATATAGGCCTAATGTAGGCTAAAAGTGCAACTGTATTTTGGAGTAAAATAGAAATATCAGATTACACTCCATATCAGCAGATTGAAAAAACCCCCAAAATGCATGATTGTGACCTCTTTAACAAATAAGACCATTGCTAAGACTGGTACTAGTCTTAAGGCACGGATAAAGTCCAAAAATGGAATGGTACATGGGCAGCGGACACGTATGCAGTTCTGTTTTCACTACATTGAGTGTTTCCATATGCTGACGTGTTCACACACTTCTCAGTGTATACAGTCAGCGAGCACAGCACAAAAGCTGGTGATGACCAAAGTTACGTCACGCAGTACCTCGTGGATGCAGAAACTATACATTTGGCTTTACACTGTATTTTACATTCTCTGCCTCTGTTTTCATCAACAATGTGTTTGATTGATTTATAGTACAAGAAAATTACTATTTTTCTGTTCCTTTTTTACTGCATTGTATTCCCCTGTAATCTTTACTGTATTCCTCTTCTGGAATGTGGTCTTTATTTTTTTAATCATGTCCATGCATATAGTTAAACACAATTTGTCTATAGTTACTTCCACCTTTAGATTCGCTCAGAAATCACTTCTCTTTTTCTAATCGCTGACCTCTCGCAGTTAGTATGGGGTGGTCCATCCACCGCCCCCACCCCACTGGCCAGGGGCTAATGTTCACGAGGCCCCCATCCAGACAGGGGCACTCCTCTAGCCTCTGACCCCAGCCTCCCCCTCCATCACCTGGGTCAGCCCGCAGAGGACAGGGCCCGGGAGAAGATTAATGGAACTCACTGCTAGAGCAGGTGTGTGTGTGTGTGTGCGCGCATGTGTGTGTGTGTACGTGTGCATGAGAGTGCAAGAGAGAGGAAATGCACCAGTGTGTGTTACAGTATACAAAATAAGAGACTAATCTAAATGAAAGTGGTTTAAATTTCATTTTTGATGTTGCATTGAGGAGTGATTTTGTCAATTACTAATTTGATTTTTAAGCAGGTTTATGTAATTTCTGTCTTCTTCAGGTAACAAGTATAACCCTTATTTAGCTGGTGATTATGCAGCCCCACGTGGCACAAACCCTCATATTGTCTTCTCTCTCTCTCTCTCTCTCTCTCTCTCTCTCTCTCTCTCTCTCTCTCTCTCTCTCTCTCTCTCTCCCCTCCTGTGTGTGAAGAGTGCTGTTTCAGCAAGGTCTTCTGTTCATTCTCAAGGTGTCCTCCGCGCCGGCTCTTTTCTGAAGGCCCTTTTAATGGATTGGCCTGATATACCTTCGAAATGGAGCACTTTGAGCGTTAATTCGCTTTCTGATAAAGATCCCCCCTTTTTACCTTCCCTTTCTATAAGTCTTCTCCCCGATATGAAGTACACAAGGAAGGGCAGATGAGCACAAAATCCTCTCTCTGTGTCAGGCCGGGTGGGAAAATGGACTGGGGTGAAAAAGAATCAATTGGATCCCCATTCATGTGTTAGTGAGGTGGAATGAGGAGAGTGTATTGTGGAGAATGGCTGGAGGTTGTCTCTCTACCCCCCCCTTCTGCCTCCACAGACTGGCCCAGTGTTTGGGGGGGAAATTGGAGCCTTTCTGTCGGCTTTGTGGCGACAGCAGGGGTTATCGCCAGGATCTGGCCATTGGCAGGTATAGCTGTCAAAGCTGTCACTACCTCTGAACTCAGGAGCATGCCTGCACATATACAGTATGTGCACACACACATACACACAGGCGTGCTTAGCCCCTGCCAATACACATGCAGTAGACATACACAAACAAACGAAAACATGCACACAGACATGCAAACAGCATCTAAATTATGGAAGTATGCTATATAAGATAAGCGGTACATTTTTGGACAACCTATTACCGCTCCAAAGCTCATTCAATCTGTTAACCCTCAGCGTGCGGGAGTCCCACGCTGCATTCTGGCTGTTTCCGCAGGAGCACAATGGAGGTGGTTTGACCTGTTTGCCCACTCAAGTGTGACATTATTGTGCCGTATTTGCAGCCGGACTTGAAAACTTCTTTTGCTCAAACTACAAATTAAACATCATGTCTCTACACAAGTGCTTACATGGTCATATTCTTATGAATAACTTCCCACCCGCCTTCATTACCCGTCTCTGCAGGAAAGTATTCTATGTCTACTGGCCCTCTGATGCAATGTGGTGAGCTAGAAGCCTCTGACTCTTCAAACAGTTTCTCTTGCGCTCAATTATTTATTTCTTTTTTTCTGTCATTGACTGAGCGGGAGCAGCGCTCTGAGCGGTTTGTGTTTTCTTTGTTCATCCCTGGAAATAGAGGGTTGGAGTAAAGCGCCTTTTCTTGTCGTCTTGGTTGGTAGTTTATTTGTTTGATCAGTTCGCTATATTGTGTTTTCAGCCTGTGTGTGTGTGTGTGTGTGTGTGTGTCTGTGAGAGAGAGAGAGAGAGCTGAGAGCAGCTCTCCCACCCAGAGAGAAAGAGAGGGAGTAAACTCATGTTTGCAGTGCTGTCCCAGTGGATGAGGGTTCCCTGCGGTTCAGCCCAATTATGAGCGGAGAAATTAAAGCAGCCCAAAACATATGCACATCTTGGCTCTGGAGAGGAAGAGAAAGAGAGAGCAGATAGAGTGGAGGAAGAGGGCAAAAAGTGCAGAGCACAGGACCCAGTGGGCTCTCATTTGGACTATTTGGCAAACACACTAATTAATACACTCTCACACACACACACACACACGCAGACGCTTAGTCACATTTTTCAGCGGGTTGACTTAATTCAAATAATTCCTTTTCCATTCGTTTCATTATTAAGTGCACTTTGACTTCTTCATTATCATGTCAAACACACCAGTGTTAGTCTCATTTGTTGAAAGAGTTGATTCTGTCTTAACTCCTCTCCTCCCCCTCTGCATGGCCCGGTCCTCCCCTCCCTCCCCTCAGCGAGACAGTGAAAGACATAGACAGAGAGCTAATCCAACAGCATGTTTGATGCATTTTTAAACAGCTCTGGACTTTTTCAAGTTTCCAGCCAACAGAAGATCTCATCTGCTATAATTTAATCAGCGGGAGGAATCACACTGCATATTTAAGCAACATTAAATATCTCCCGTTCTCCCTCTCCAGCCACTTAACAGGAACAGGAAATTTTTTTATTTCCTGCGTATTTCCCCCCATTTACACTCTTTTATCTGGCACTTAAAAGAGGCAGTGATTTGTCAAGTAATTACCATCTCTTTCTGGAAAGAGAGAATGTTCAAGTGCTGTTTGGAGAGTCGTGGTTGTTCTGGCACACAGGTTGGAAAGCCGTAGAAGGACTTTAAAAGCACTGTGTGTGCTTAGAGGTCAGAAAGCTGCATTTACACACTACTATATCACACAGTTAAATCATAATGTAAATCTAGTGCTATTCATTCTCCATTAAATGATCCGTGTGTGGAATAACAGTAGTTATCAGATTATTTGTAACCTGCAAGTGTGTTCTCATGTTTGTGTGTACATGCGTGTGTGTTTGCAGGAAGCTTTTGTTGGGGATGCTTTCCTATTTTGCCCATCACAGCTTTTTTCTGTAACATAAATATAAAAAATGAATATTTATCAGCGGTCCAGGGCTGTGTGCTGTGGGATAGGGAGAGTGGAGAGTAGGCTGTCTGTGTGGATGAGGGGAGGACCAGGGGAATTGATTTTTGACCAAATGTGTTTTGGATTTAATTCAGCTGCTGCATTTTTCTCCGCTGCTCTATTTGCATAGAAATCATTTGAGGTGAGTGAATTTTAGAGGACAGCCAAGTTGTAAGAAGCTACAGCCCTCCTTTGTGTGTCCGGGATTGAGTGTGTATGTTTGTGTGTGTCGGTCTACAATACATGCACGTGTCTTAAGTTTGTTTTTGCATGAAGGTGCGCTACATGCATTTTTATTTATTTATTTATTTTTGCAGGTTCTCACCTGTGCTGTTACATGTGCTGCCCATGTGAAGGCAGCACTCTGTGTAGACAAGCGCTCTGACTCTCTCTCCCACATGCGCGCGTGCACACACACACACACACACACACACACACACACTCGGCAGCATTCTGATGACAGTCAATAGCCCAGACAACAGCGCTCTGTCAATATTTAGACAGTACTATAGTGTTGTAAAATGAACCAATACACAACGGATGAGGCTCCTCGCTGGATTAATGATGCCTGACTGACTGGCTGCTGCAGACACGAGTGGAGATGAAGATGTTATTTACCCCTTTCTCACTCTCTCTCTTTCTTTCCCTCTGTCTCTCGCTCCTCTCTCTCTCTCTCTCTCTCTCTCTCTCTCTCTCTTTCTTTCCCTCTCTCTCTCTCTCTCTCACACCTTCCTTCATTTGGAAGCTGCTCTTGTGTAGTTTCGTGGTGATCGATAAGTCTATGTTCAGTTAAAGAGGAATCTGATTCCAATAGAATAACGCTGGGCTTTGTTCACTTCGCATTTGTGCCTCTCGACACTGTCTCAGCTTCACAGGAGTGCTGTTTGTACAGTGATACACTGCAGAGAGTTGTAGGTGTGCTGGTTTGGATTGGGGGGGGATGTGAGAGGAAATGGTGATAATGATCCCAAAGTGTCTTCAATCCAAATCATAAGGAACATAGTTAATGGCTCAAACATTAAAAATGTTGATTTCCTTTTTGCCAAGCCTCCGTCACCTCAAAGTCACTCTTTGGTTTGTGTCCCCCTTTTGCTGTGGTGACGCAACATTGGCCCTTGTGTGACTTCTTCCAAATGTGCATTAGAATCACCACGCTGCCATTGACTGTAATGGAATGTGACGATTAGCGTTCTCGTTGCTAGGCTAATGGGCCTGACTCCTCTGTTGGGGCCTGTTGGAGGTGCATTGTGGGAAAGCCTAAATGATAGCTGGCGCAGACTGGATGGGTGTGAAGACCGGGCTAAGCGCCTCTCTTCCCCTCTTAGCGTCTG
This sequence comes from Maccullochella peelii, assembly GCA_002120245.1. Classification (NCBI taxonomy): domain Eukaryota; kingdom Metazoa; phylum Chordata; class Actinopteri; order Centrarchiformes; family Percichthyidae; genus Maccullochella; species Maccullochella peelii. The sequence goes on along the minus strand of LKNJ01000126.1, from coordinate 110,026 downwards.
CTGTCTTTTTCCTCATTTTTCATGGAGGAGCTCGGACCGTTAGAGAACAAAAAGACCCTGTGTTTCTAAATGTCAACTCCTTCTGGTGGCCTGTGGGATTGTGCTCTAACTGGTGTCTTAGAGAGGCGGATAGGAGTAAAATATAGCCCCGAGGGGGACTCGTAAGCACAGCTCTTCACAGACAAGAAAATGTCCAGGACTGATAGAAACAGTGTAGTCTCTGTCTGTACACATGTACATCAGAAGGGAGAAAAGGTTAAAGGGAACAGGAGTGAGACTGTGTCAAATGTCATGTTTTGGAAAAAGCCTAATACCTGCGCTTTGGATGCTGTTGTGACTGGAAGCTCTTTAATTCCTCCTCCTCTCTCTTATTTTACACTGACAGTTTCCCACCTGTCTACTTCAAACACAAGTGAACTGAGAACAACTGTAACATAGCTGGTTTGTTCACGTCTCCCTAAAGTCATGCAGTTCTTTGATTGCCACTTTGGTTGGCTTCAGCTCCTCTTGACAGCGGTGGTTAGGCCCCTGCCCCACCACTATCTCCCAGCTCCATACACCAGCTTCACTGGAACAGATTAAATGAACACAATGATTCTTTAATCAGATAACCCACGCTCCGAATAGATTAACCTTCCTAACGCAGGTCCTCTTCCCTCTCTCTTCGTCTCCTCTCCACCTCTCTCCTCAACCAGAGAGAGAATGGAGGTCCACAAACTTTAATCTTCATTACCTGCTTTGATTTCTCTGCTAAAGGAAGAAATGCATAATTTACATCCTTTGAAGTAGCTCCACTATTACTGACAACATGTTACCTTTAATCTTAAGAGCCCCGGAACATTAAATATTTAGTCATTTACCGAACAAAGGAGGACCGAGGCAATGCCTTCCTACCTCTTTGACTTTCACTGTCATGTGCACTCAATGTCCCCAGTAAGAAGCAATTAATTTTGGGGGGAGAAACAGCTTTTACTGAAGTGCAGGTAACTTAAAGTTGTTTTCATACTTTTACCTTGTTATTTTATCCTGCCGAAAAGAGAGAGCTTTAAAGTAAAGTGCTACCGTTAGCAGAAGTGGGTATGGGTGACCGGAAGGCTAACAAGTTAGTGTCAGTCTGTCTGTCTGATTTGTCACTTTTAGGCCCATCCTGTTCAGTCTTGTCTATCCTTTCAGGGATAGTGGATTTAGTAGTAATACCTCTGATCTCTGATGATAATTTCTTTTTCCCTCTTGTTGTCCCATAAAGCTACAGAAAATCTGCAACGCTGTGACTATGCCTCTCATGCACATGTGCTTTTGCATGGTTGTCTAAGAGTGCTTGTGTGCTTACATCTAAAGGACAGCTGGTGTGTGCACGCATACACATCGGTATGTTTGTGCAAAAATGTCCCCTGGTGTACACACACACACACACACACACACACACACACACACACACACACATGCGTGTAGGTGTGTGCCCTACTTGGGTCTCTTCCAGGGAGTGTATTCCTATCTCCACGAGCTTCGCTTGAGTGACTGAGCTGAAGGTTTGTTTTTTTTTAAATCACCAACAAAACAATGATCCACTTGTCCACACGTCTCTCTCAGGTATTATGTTTAGCAGGAAACACTGTAGCATTGCCGGACAGCTCATCCTTTAGCTTTTTGTCATTCCAGTGCATTTGCGTCGTTACAAACAGCCTGTGCCCTTTTGGCATCCAGTCATTAGCGACGAAATGGAAACAGTAACTTTTCAACAAACATCTTTACTGGTTTTTGTTATTTATTATACTTCTAGTGAATGGTGGATGCTTTGATAGCAACCTCATGTTTCAGCTGTGGATCGGAGCGACTGCACTAGCAGTTTGTTTTCTAATTCCTTGTTGGGCTCTCTGAAGGAAAATTAGACAATTACCCAGACTCATAATATTGTTCCACCCTCCAACTCCTCCCCTCCCCCCTCCCTTTTTCCTCATCTCCTCCCCCTCTCCGCCTTTTATGATTAATTACTCTGTGAACATCATATGCCGGTTGAACAGAAACATGTGTGGGACTACGTAATTGTGTGTCTCTGTTAATGAGTGTTGATACACGCTTACAGTAGTTGCTCAATCCCTCTCTGTTGTCTTTCTTCCTCCCTCTTGCACACGCATGCACAAACCGTGTGTATTCTTGCACACACACACACACATGCACAGGCCTGGGGTATAGATTACCATAGTAATAGCCGCTGAGTAGCTTAGGGCTGGTGACTGATGGTCTTATGGAGCACCTCTGTCTGCTACTTGGTCAGTGAAATTAATATCCACTCAAGTCTAAGCCGGGCTCTGAGTCCTGAACTTGCTGGTAGGAATCGTGAGATGTAGCCCAAGGCTAAGATCTACCTAACTTCCCCTCTGAGCTCCAGCAGGCACTGGAGACACTGCTGGGACTAAAGTCATTAAGATATAGGCCCACCTCTTTCTCTCACCGTCTTTCTGTCTTTGCTTCCCTCCCTCGCTCGCTCCTTCAAACATCTCCATGAAGGCCTGCAGGAATAGAAATGGTCTATTGATCAGAATAAACAGTGGAATAATCTTTAGTAATCAGCCCGGGCCCCAGCTTTATTAACAATTGATGTGGTTGGAGTGGAGATCAAAAGAAGAGCGGCTAAAATGGACTGCTGTGTATGTTTACGTGTGTATGTTAGTGTGAACAAGATGGAGTATGGTTTGTGTGCGTGTGTGTCTGCGTTTTTTCTTTTGTGTGCGCACAGATCTGTGTGTGACTTGACGACTCAGTCACCTGGTCCATCTCCATCTATAGGGCCCTGTCTCTGGGCCCCATACATTATTAAACACTTGCTCTCCTGGAGCCTGCCCTGCGCTCTGTGCCTTTTGAAATACAGAATGCACACAAATTCTCATATGGAAGCCTATAGTCGGAAGTATGCTTGCACACTTACTAAGGCTTCAACATTTAGATACAACAAAACTGGAAGAATAAAGCTGGACACACCTGTTTTGGCCTTTCTCTCTCATTAGCATTGTACTTGAACTTGACATATCACCCACTCATTTTTCAGAATCAAGCCTTTTGTCTTTTTGCTCATAGAACATCACACTTTGTCTCATTGTTAAGTGTGTATGTGTGTTTGCGTGCGGGCCTGTGCGCAACCACCCCTGGGCAGGGCATTTTTCTCCTTTCAATACGACATTGATTTCCTGTATGACTTCATCAGACTAATACCCGCTCTCTCTCTCTCTCTCTCTCTCTCTCTCTCTCTCTCTCTCTCTCTCTCTCTCACTCTCTCACTCTCTCACGCACACACACATGCACACACAGATGCCCATAATGCCAGCGTTTCCTCCCAGCAATCAGTCAAGGCAGCTTGTCTTTGGATCAATGGCCTCTATGAGCAGACTTTAACACTGGAAATGGAAAATGGTGGACCATACAGAAAAGCCCAACATAAAACATATAATGAGGAGTTAGTCTGTCACTCCAGAGAGAGCACCGTGAAGAACACTTGACACATCTGGATTTCTATTCGCATTATATGTATTCGCATGAGACGTTATTTGTGTTGCTTTTCCCTGCTTGCAGTCTCTCTGCATGATATCAAAAAAGTCCACATAATCTCTGCAGATATTTCACAGCAAAGACCTTTAACAAGACAGATTCCCTCCAAAATAACATATGACTACACAGAGCACTATAAAGCACTGAAGGCGGTTGGAAAAAAAATGACCTCACCGTTAACCTTTGTTGTGTGTCTACAACGCCAATACCAAAGGGAACTGGCGGCCACCAGATCAAGGCTTTTTGGGCTGTTTAAACGAGTCAGATAGTCTGTTTATTAACCCCACAAACACATATCCATGGCATGTGCTCTTGCATGCACAGACAGCCAGTAATACTTCCCACTTTGATAGCACAGCCCATGCTCTCTGTGATCCCTATCAGCAGTACATGAAGTGTGAGAGAGAAAAGAAAAGGGGGGAGATTGGACAGAGAGAGAGAAAGCTAGTTATCCTTATGCTAACATGCAGATTAGAGCCCTGCTGAGTTCACTACATGTAATTGAAGTGAGGCGCTTATCTGTGGAGTCAACGGAGAATATAACTTCCCCAACATTGCAGGATGTTATGAATAGAACGAATATCTTAAAAATGTGGTTGAAACCCACGGCAACGCACATGCAGGTACATCCACGAGTATGTGTGTGGAGTACATGTTAGGGAATGTACAGCATATGGGTGTCTGTGTGTGTATGTGTGTATGTGCATTACCTGACAGTGATGTCAGGATGAATGGAAGCTGGGAGAACTCAGGAGGAGACCAAGCAGTGTCAGGAGTTATGAAAGAGAGGGGATACCTGGTATTTTTGGCTCCCTCAGGCTCAGAATGACAGGATATGGTGTCATGGTGTTATCACAATGTTTGTTTCAAGCCTTCACATTATTATAGCAGGCGTGGAGGGAACACTTGTAGGATCAGACGCAAAAGCCCCTTCAGGAATAACCCTCATTTCTCTGCCTCTCTGATTCCTGTTTGTACACAGTTCTTAGATGTGTTTTCTCCCACTGTCACTGTGCTTCTCCCTTTTCAGACACTTTTTCTCCCTATTCATGTCTGCCTTTCTTTTCCACTTAGACTGCCTCTTTGTCAGCAGTCCTCCATCAGTCTCCGCCATGCCTCTCCACAAGCCAGGCCATATTGTGGGGTGTGTCCACTTTTAAGTTTCCACTACTCTCCTGGCGCATCACCTTACTAGCTAAGAGCCAATGGGGAAGCAAAGAGATTATAACATAAGAAAGAAAGAAACAACTAAACCTTTTATCCAATGAATGAAAATGAGACCAGTGAATTTAAAGGGAAATTCCAGTATCTGTCAACCTGAGATTTTTTTCCTTTCATTTTGTCGATAATGACATGTTGGTTATGCTAATGTTTTACTCAACACCTCCGTTATGGAGATCAGGGAAAAAGAGACTGATTGGGTCAATAAGCACAATCCTCCTACAGCTTTTCAAAAAACTGAAAGTTTTTGTTTCGATTTTTAAAGAAATGTGTCAGAAATCATCGCAAATACCCGCAAACTTTTGAGTCGAATTGAATGGAAAAACAAAAAGTAATTCCATGGGAATTCCTGGAAGGATTTTCCAAATCTCTACAACAGAGGTGGTGAGTATAATGTTATTGTGACCCGTAGTCATAATGTACAAAAATATGAGAATAACAGTGCTGGTTGACTTTAATAGTTACAGATTCTCAGAATTTTTAAAACTTTAATTTCTGTATTGACATGATATCACAGTAGAGTTATACATTTAAAGGTGCCCTGTGGAGTTTTTTTGTTATGTTTACATTTAGTGTTTCTTGCTAAAATGCATTGTGGGTATCCTTGAGGTCTAAACAATGTGTTAAATGCCTTCCTCAAAAGCCTTAGCAAATTCTTGAAATCCTGTGTTGTACATTCATGTTTAGTTCTGTGCATTTGAGAGCGCATTGCAACACTTATTTGCACGCTGCCACCAGCAAATTTGTGACAACAGTGCGCGACAGCACTACTTCCTGTCAAAATCTTCACAGGGTACCTTTAACTCTTTAATAATAGCTTGCATTGAAGAAAATCAGTTCAGTTGAAACTGCCCCGATGCCGACAATCCATCGGTTTCCTGGGTACTCAACTTTTCTTTTTAGTTTTTTCGTTTTTTCTTCTTGTTCACATAAAGCAGGCCCATTTCTTACTGAGTCTCCACAGATATTCCAGAGTTACTGTAGACTCTTTGACCTGGCGGTGCAGTGTGTGCAGAGTGTACATCGGCCCTTTATGACGCTGCCTGTGTTTCTGGCTATAAGTTCAGGTTGTAAAAGTTTATCCCCTTTATGTACTTTAACAGCCTTTAATATCAGCTCATAAACTAGCACCAAACAGGCCATGGAGACCCTCTCTCCATCAGATAGATAACACACTGATGAATGCTCTGCCAATTAAGGGTTCCACATCTCCAACTCGACTGCCTCAACTGGGAGAAGCAGCGGGGTGAGTGTGGGTTTGTAAACATGTGAACGCTCAAGTGTGAGCATTGGCAGCAAATACACAAAAACTACACAAAAAGGACTCTTCCTCTGAGGTAAAATAACTGTGTGTGTGTGTGTGTGTGTGTGAGAGAGAAAATGTTTGTTGCAAGACGAGATGGTACGTATGTGTGTGTGTCCCAGCGGAGTGTGTAATCTCTGCTGTCTCTGTCTCCTGCCTGGCTGTGACGCACAGGGAGGATGTGATGGAAATCTCCCTCTATTTAAATCCACCGCTGGCACATCAAAGCCTGCTGCTGCTGCTGGAATAACAGAAATAATTAGACACAAACGCCTCATTTACATAAAAATGTTAATTAATCTCTTCTCTCTTAGCCCAGTCAGGCTGAGATGGCCCTGTGTACTGTGTATCTGTCTGTGTGCTCCGTGTGTGTGGAGCCTGAAGTATGTTTTTTTCTTTCTTGGTCAGTTATGAATGAGGAGTCAGAGGCTGTAAAGCAAAGCAGGCTTTGATGAGGCGTTCACCCCCTTTTCTTTATCTCTTTCTCTTTGTATCTGTCAGTTAAGTCTTAGCCAACCCTCATAACAGCTGTCCCATACACGGCCATGTGTGTGAACACTGTTGGACTGCCTACATGCTTGATCTGACTAATGGGCCTCTTTCTTGTCCCCGTCCAAAATGTTTGATCGGATTCCCTCCTTCTGTCTGAACTGCTTCATCTTTCACAATGATTACACAAACACTCACACTGTTTATTTCAAACTAACACTGCAAATGAACGCTAGTGTTTGCTTGTGTGTATATTTTAACATCCATCCTGCTGTAGTGAGGATGAAATTTGAGATTAGACTATATGAGTGTGTAAGTATTTGAACCGTTGTTTGGATGGTCTTTCAATACATGCACACTACTTGTTTTGTGCCGTAGTCCTTTTAAATTTATTTTAATTTCTATTTTACTTATTACTTTTACATTGTGTCTCTATTTTATGTCTTTGTTTGGCCTTTTATTGTGAAGCCCTTTGTGGCCTTTCTGATCTAGTAAGTTGCTATATAAATAAGTTTTACTCACTTACTTAAATCTGTATACGTAATATGTAACATGTATAAATTAAAGTATAACACAAAATATACATTCATCTAAATTAATTCTAGAATAAACTACGCTTTAGCGTCCGCAAGGAAAAAGAGATAAATAATTCGGATTGCTGTAGTTTTGTTTCAGTGATACAGTTTCCTTTGAAAAGTCATCTGTGTCTGTATAATCTCCGTCTCTACAGTACTTAATAGATTACAGTCTGTCTGTAGAGGTGACCTCCTCCTCCTCCTTTCATCTCTGTCTGCTTAACCTGAGACAACACTCTCTGACTGGAGAGTACAGACACACCAAGTTGAGCCTGATTATAACGAGCACTTAAATCTGCTTCTGCACACCCCCTTACACCAGGGTTTTATTAGAACAAGCATTTACATCAGCCTCTCCGCTGGCTTTATTAGATCTAAGACCTCTTACATCATTCAAGATACGTGCTCATGCACGAGTCTTCTCTCGCTCGTCTTTGCTCACCAGGTCAGGGTCTATCAGTGCCTGTCGTTTTGTTTGAAGAACCGGTTCCAGAGAAGACCGTGGATAATGAGTACATGAGAAATAAAAGTTTAATAATATATAAAAACTGATAAAACAGACGTGCTTACTGTACGTTTGATTTCCCAAATTCTCAAATTTCTTGAAAATATAAAACCATTGAAGCTACAAAAGCTATAGAGGATGTTCTGTGACTCCCTCATCACGCTTGTTTATATGTTTCCTTTAGAGCTCGAGAGTTCCTTTAATTCTTACAGTGCCCTCTTGCTCTGTTTCATATTTTATCATCAACTGTGTTTTTATTGTAGTCTCAGTGTTTATTTTTTTCAGATAATTGCTTGCTGCATTTTTGTTTGCTGGGTTGATAAAATCAGATTTCATTAGGTCCTATACTTACCATGCTGTATTTCTAGGAAACTAAAGTGATACCATTTGTCATGACGTTTTTTCTATGCTTCATCCTTTTTTTTAAACTGCTCTATCTGTGCTGCCTGTCAGTTACCAGTATAGACATTTTGTTTTGTGAAACAGCCCTCTCCTATTCCTAAAGCTGTGAGTCTCTAAGCAGTTCAGTATGACTCTCCAGTAGCTCTATCGACTGGCTCTCTGCTCCTCTGGTCCAGTCTCGGCTGCTCCTTTCATTTACACAGCCAGCGCACAGCGGCCCTGCTCCGGGGAGAGCCGCTGAAACAAGACTTCATCAATTCCAGATGAAACACCAACATTTCCTCCCATTACACCAAAGCACCGCTCCCGCTCGCTCTCCGCGATCTCTCACTGCTCTGCTCTCGGTGTGTGTAATGAGGAATGGGACTGTGTGTGTGCGCATGTGTGAGTGTGTGTGCCTTTGTGTGTGCTTGTGTGTAATGAGGAATGGGAGTGTGTGAGTCTATAGCGGAGGCAGGGAGTGTTGGGGCAGTGCTGAGGGGATTGGTCCGGGTAGCAGGTGTGTTTGTTTGATGTCTTCCTAGAGAGAGAGAGAGAGAGAGAGAGAGAGAGAGATATTTTCTCTCTCTCTCTCTCTCTCTCACCTCCTTCACACCAATACATTGAGAGAGAACTCCTTTTCTGTCTGTCTCTCTGAAGGCATTCACGAATTCAAACTCGTACTCAAAGCCTCTCAAATTCAAATTTAGATTTGCTTTATTGCCGTCACCATCAAGAGGTTTACAGTGTGAGTTTAGGATTTCTTGTAGTGAAATAACATTGACCTCCATGGACAAAGAGAAGAGACACTTTTTCACATGCCACATGCCATATAGTGTAGTTACAAATATATACAAGTAACAAATGGTTACAACGCTGTATATGACGGTGGCTAAGAGAGCGCAGCACACTGCCCCTTAAGCAAATGGATAAAACAGTAGCAAATCAAGAAGCACATTCACCAATTTGACAATGCATAAAAAGAAACATACAGAAATGATGCAAGTCCAACACAACGGAAAGAGGGACTCTAAAAACTGATAATTATGTTAGTTTTAACATCCTGTTTCTGATATTATTGGAGATATTAGTTGTTCTTCAGTCTTTATTCAGGCCGCAGTGGCAGGAAGTGATTCTCTGTCTCTACCTCTTGTCGTTGGCAGAACTGTCTGTTTTTTTTTTGTTTTGTTATTGTTTATTTTGCCAATGTCAACCAGTCTCAATGGCCAGGCTCTGGTCACTCAGTCTGTAGTTAGTTAATGTCTTTCTCAGTTTCTGGTCACTCAGATAATCTGCCTATTGTTATTGTCTGTACAGTACTAAATAGGATTGAAGATAGCAGAGCTACTCCCCCCCCTTTCCCTTCTAACGGCAGCACAATCATAGCTGTCGTACTGTTGATAATGCCTTTGACATGTTTTCTTATTCGTATGTTCAAGTCAGTCGAGAGGGACGAGGGAGCTTCATTTCAGATCAACACACCCACCTCTCTCCCTGTGTGTTACCCCACCTAACTGACTTACTATATGACTGACTGCTCAGGACCTGCACCTCCCTGGAGCAAACAAAGTCAGACCTGCTGTCTTCATTGAACCTGAGTGTAGCGGAAAAAGGGAAGCAGCATGCCTGGCTCGGCCACAGGAAGGGGAGGATGCGATGGAGGGGGAACGAGGCTGATACTGGGCAAGAAACGGGCAGCTGGAGGAAAGGAAGACTTGTTTGGCTTCTTGTTTGTTTAATATCTTTATCTTAATCTCTGCCCTCGGGACACAAAGGCAAATTCATCCGGAAAACTGGATTATCTCACTTAGATGAGTCAAACACACATAGGGCTGCACTCTGTGTGGGTGTGCGTGTCGGTGTGTGTGAGAAGGAGTGGGAAAGAGATGAATGAGGGTGAGATCTTATTTATTTCAAGGTTTACGTGTATCCTGTTTTCTTTAAGTTGTCAGATTTTCACTCTTGAGGTTATTAACTACTAATAAAGCTTTTCCAGCGGCAGATTTGACTGTAAATTGGTTTTTACCAATCCAAGCCTTCAATTCAGTCAAATGTATTACTGTAGTTCAGTTCATGTCTTGATTGGACTTTTGAAATATATATATAGTCCTATAGATGGTAGAAAGTCATGGACATAGCATCTTTAATGTCACCTACCTGAAGGGATGTTTGGAAGCCACGAGTTGAATTTAAAACTCGCCACAATTTGTCTGTTGTTTAAAGCGACGCTTCACTGACTTTCTACGGGAAGTTCTGTTTACTCGTCAGGAGTACTAAGGTACTAAGCCTGTGTTGTTTAATGTCTTCTATGGCTCTGGCGGGAGCTTTCTAAAGTCAGAGAAAATAGTCCTGATGATATCATCAGGTTGTTTCAGCTTGGGCTTGAGAGTTAAAGTTTTTTAACAGAAAGCCTGCATTACAAACAGGAGGTGTGGGGTTTAAAAGATGCTTGCCATTTTGAAGGGAGAGAGGGGGTCTAATGGCCTGAGACACTGTTCAAGAAACATGTCCCCAAACATACACTTAGTTAAGCCTTAATATATTTTCTTCAAGTCATTAAGGTTTTGTTTGTAGAAAAATGAGACACTCCCTGTGGAAACTGATGCCGCCTATGTGCAGTGGCGCTACATCACACAGCAAAGACCACATATTTAATGAGCAAGGCGATTGTTTAAACACTCATCAAGTAACTCCATTGAAACCGAGATGAAATGCGTCAGGATCTGTTTAATTCAGCGCAGCAGGTGTTTGATTGATCAATCACAACATATGCTCTTCTTCGCAGTAATTAATCAGAGCAGCACGTCACAATGTCAGCAAAAAGAAAACCTTCTGAGTTTTTACACGTTTGGAAAAGAAGAGACAATGGAGCGCTTACTGCCTCGACTAACCAATTTCCTGGGGGAAACCCTGAGTACCTGCAGTGGAAAATATTTGACTTTGTGTTTCTACAGAGACAGTAAAGATTTTCCTTTTTTGTTTTGAATCTAGTGGCCATTAGAGGAGCTACATCTTAACGCTTTCACACTGGCTTCAACACTCAGCTGTGGTGGCTGCCTCTTGTTGAGGCCCCTTTAGTCTAGATGATTGGAAATCCAGCTCACTGGCTGAAGGTGGTGGTATAACTTGAATTGAGCTTGAATTGATTTCAATTCCTCTCTTTTCTCCTCAACCTAAGAAAATGATTCCAACCTTGATTGTGAAATTCGTATAATAGTCAAACAGCAGTGAATGTGTGGCATGAGGGCTGCAGAGTTGAAAGTGTTCATGGGGGGAGGCTGAGATGTCCTTTCATGTTGGCTACTCACTCATCCTTTAGTTATTAGGTTTCATGTCCAAATTAACAAAACACACACCACTGCAGCTCCTGTAGGATTACACTGAGCTTTACATTACATTCAATGGATGTGTGCTTTACATAGATATGTGTGTGTCCCAATGTGTGTTTAAGCACTAAATCATTCATTTTTCGCTTTGTTTTCACTTTAATTGGCCCTCTTTCCACATTTGCCAGGATGCCACCCCCTAGCCTTCGTCCTTCCTATCTGCTGCCTCCCATTTTCTTTCTCCCCTCTCACCACCCCTCTCTGCTCTCAACTTGACCCTAATTGATTGTAATGAGCACAAGTTCTTATACCCTCCTCCCAGTATCCCATCTTCTCTGTCTTCTTCCTGTTTCGTTTATTGTGTGTGTGTGTGTAGCGGTGTGGGAGACATGAATTCCTTCTGTGCCCATATGAGTATCGAGTAGCTGTAGAAATCTGTATTAGTCAGGACATGCCCACTAGCCTATGAAAGGCTCAAGTGTTGTATGATTAATACTGTGCCACTTTTGGGAAACCTCTTAAAAGTGAAACACTCATGTCCAGTTCTCCTCTGCGAGGTCATTTGGTCATTTTTCAACCAGTTAGTCTCATGGTCCAGCCTTTGTAAGAATCCAACAACAGCATTAGGCCTTGGGTATGCCCAAAACGAACAATCTCGTAAGACGTGTCTTCCCACCACGTTGGAAGGCAAAAGAGTTTCTAGCCGCTCCGAATGGCCACATTTGAAGGGGATTGAAAAGCTGATTGTCATAGAGAGAGGGTGAGACAAGATAAGCGTTTAAGTATGGGTATAATGGGGCACACATTCAGACAGTCTCTCCTGTAAGGCAATCATTGTGTTGCACTCAGTTGTACGCATGAATAGTGCCAGAAATAGTTGTGTAAAGAATGAAAAAGAGAGTTTGAGAGAAGTTCAAACCTGCCTACTTCTCCCACTGTCCTACGCCAAACGCTGGGTGTGGAATGTCTGATTGTTAGGTTTGGAAAGTCTTTAGTTTTGGTTTGGTTTGGTTTATTGTTTGAGTGGGTTAGTGGGTAAGCAGTTGGATCTGACTTGCAGAACAGTTGCTTGGGATGAGTCAGAGCTGTGTGGGTCAGACCCTGTCTTGAAGAAGATGTCTTTAATTCCTGTGTGTCAAGAAGTGAACCTGTCAGACAAAGTGATATACCTGTCAAACAGCTCCTCACCCTTCCAGAAGGGGATCTACAGTATGCTGACAGGTTTCTACAACCCAGTTGGGACTTGATTTTTTCTCTCATGGTCGTAGACTTCACCTCTTGCCTCCAACTTGCTGTCTCCTTCTCACTTTGTTTTGACTCACACAGAGTCAAACTCAGTTTCACCTTAACTCCAATATAACCCTTTTAGACCCTTCATATTATTCCAATGCAATCCATTCAATTCCTCAGTCTTGTACCTCTTCTTGGTTTCTGAACTGCTGCTAATGAATGACCCCTACATGATGTCACCATGCTAATTCATAACAACTGCCATTTTTCTTTGCTTTGAAATGCCAATATGATTAAACACCGTGTCGAGGCCAACTATCAATCTACACCTTCATAATCAGCACTAAAGGGATTGAGCAATATAACATAAACACACACACACATGTGCAGTATACATGCACAGCACACACATGCACGCACACTCACGTACATATTAGTGTGCTGTAGGATTAGCATTGGGTGGTAGAGTTATGGGGGTGTTTTAACAGTGTAACGAATGAGCTTTGACATCCCAGAGATGACAAAGTGCAGGATCGTTTACAGTAGAAGGCCCTCCCACTCTGTTAATGCCACACCATTTACATGCATGACAATGTACCCACATTTACTCACTTGCAAGATCAATAGCCTAACAGTATGGCATGCATATAGCTCTGATATGAAGTAAAAGTCCTTGCACATATGAATCCAGCGACCACCAAAACACAGGTCAAAATAATAATCTTTGAAATTTAAGTGAGGACGCTGCTTCAACCGTACCAGAAGGTTCCTCCTCCTGAAAGTATGTGGATAGATACCATATACGTAAATTGTTAGTTTGACTGATGTTAAGGTGGCATTTACATTAAAGTCCAGTGATCATCAGGGTTTCAAATGGCAGGTCGATATGGCTGAGAGCTTTCAGCCTCAGCTGCAGCCCAACATTGATCCATTGACTTATGGATTAATGGGAACACTGATGATAGCCCACGGAGAATGTGGTAATGACAAACAGCGCAAACACACACAGACACACACATACATACTCACACAATCCCAGCCAGGCAGGTTTAGTTGACCTCTAAGCTTCAAGGTGAGCCTGTGCAGTCAGAGAGGACATCAGGGGTGAGACGTGGTGTGAGACAGTCTGACATCGACCTGTCTGTCAGATGTCTTATCCCCACCTATTATGTGGCAGCTAATGTCAAAAGTTGACAGGGAGCTTTTTTTAGTTAGTCGTCACACATGTGAACTACATTGTTGTGTATCATAGTTACTGTTGTTTACTCAAAATAGAAACCCAAGTTTCCCCTGACACAGTGGAGTGAGATTCTATTGCTTTTAGCGTATAGTTCTTATATTCTTATTATGACAAAATGCGCTGTTAATTTGATGCAGTGTAAAAATCAACACTGTCAGGTTTTATTCATGTCCACACATATTGGAGTTAATTTATTACTAGGTTAATTTAATACAGCTTTATTGGTGGATAAATATGTTTCTAATTATCACTTGTCAAACTTAAATACCTGAAAAGTGATCACTATGTAAGTGCACAATTTGCTGTACACCCACAAATTCCCCTGAACCTGTTGCCGCACTACAGCTGAAGATTACAGCTACACACAGAAGTGTATCATATGTTTGTCATTTACTGTACTTATAGAACATGTTGGATTGCTATTATAGTTTTGAACACAGATTGTTTTGCTATTGTTTATCAGTGCACATAGTACAGAATGGTACATGTAAAACAAGAAACATCTAATGATTACCAGTAAAAAATCAAAAACCAACAAAACCCACCCACATTTGACTGATTCAGAATAGAACCAGGGTTGAATATATAGCTTGAGTTGGGGGTGATGGCAGGTTGATGTCAGGGTCCTGCACTCAACACCCATTTGCACAGCAGCGCACACACTCGTCTGTGCCTATAGATATATACTGTATATGTTACAGCATGGTTCTGGTGAGAGGTGGGTAAGATCGATAAATCTGAACGAGATGCGTGCATTTATACCCTCACCTATTACAAACACACACACACACACACACACACACACACACACACACACACACGCATAGACACACACACACACACACACACACACACACAGTCAGTCACCCACCCTTCCCCCTGTCTTCACCTGTCTGTAGAGGTAAACACATGCATTTAAATCAGTTGTGGGGTGCCGTGGTAACAAAGACAAATGATGTTGTATGTAATATTTTTCTATTAACATAAAGTAATATAAAGTGAAGGGCAGTGGTGTATGGAGGGAGTTAGGGGCTAATGTCCCGTATCAGATGTGGACAATGTCAGGGCTGCATACTGAGCAGTCTGTGTCCTTCTCTCCTGCTGTGTGTGTGTGTGTGTGTGTGTGTGTGTGTGTGTGTGTGTGTGTGTGTGTGTGTGTGAGTGTCCTGCTCTTTCAGGGTGCTAGAAGGCAGTGACACACTGAGCTGCCAACGCTCGTATTATTCCCACTGCCTTATTAACCCCTCCGCCCTCACCCTATCTCCTCACTCTCTCTGTATATATAAACTAACCTGAGCTCTTCTTCACACACTTGTTTTCCTGCCACACCCAACAACACATACTTAACGTCTGTCAAGGAATAAGACGTCAAAGTTTCTCTCGCTCTCTTACACCTTCTCATTTGCTTTCTTGCAGTCTTGCCCCCTCTATGTATACTTATTTCCCAGAGTAACAAGTGTAAGAAACAGCATCAAAATCTCCCGAATCACTTCTGCTTCTTGTCATTGTTAGGGTGGTGATACGCAAGGCAGTGCAGGTAAAAAAACAAAACTCAAATTAGCATTCAATGATTATTGTTTTTCAATGTTCAATCAACAATCAGTCATTTACTTTTGCTTCTAATGTTTTAATCATTTTAAATATTTAGTCTATACATGTACGATGTCATAAGTAAAGACCAATGTCCATCACAAATTACCAGAAACAAACAATTATAGAAATACATTTTAAAATGAATTATAATGATAGGAAATCTGTGAAGGTGTGATCAGCAACAGTTTAATATTACTACCTGATAAATTGATAAAGTGAGAAATTTTACAAAAATCAACATTATGATCATTTAACTTATAGACACACAAATCGATTAATTTACTAATTGTTAAATTTGTAACGTGTGTCTAAATGACTCAAATGAACCTGCTTACTCACCGAGCACTGTTGCTTATCAGAGTTGCCCAAAACAGCTGCTCTGTGTATTGTTGCCACTATAGTGAACTCCATTCGTATCCGTTTTGTTCAGGATACCTACAAGAATGTCATCCATATCCTTGCGGTGTGAGGAAGAGGGGGGGGGGGGGTGGCAACCTTATGGGTGTGTGATGAAGGATTCCTCCCCTCCATCAGTTTGTGAGCCATGATGAATACAGTACACATTTAGACTGACAGCCACGACACTGATCACTGATATAATATTCATCTCTCTTTATGCAGTAACTGGTATTGTATTACTCCAACTCTAGTTGTTGGTGAGTTCACCCTCTGTTGTCAGCCTCATTTCTCTCTGTGTGTGTGTGTGTGTGTGTGTGTGTGTGTGTGTGTGTGTGTGTGTGTGTGTGTGTGTGTGTTTTCCCCCGTTATTATCCTCCTTATGCTGTGGGATAGACAGGAATCGAGAAATGGTCTAGTGGAGCCTGGTGGGCGTATGGATTGGATCCACTGTAATCTACTGTAAGACACTGCTATCTCTGAGAGGCTCACAGAACGCCAACTCAGCCCTTATTCACACACACACACACACACACACACACACACACACACACACACACACACACACACACACACACACGTTCCACTAACGCAGGGGATTTCAGGGGAAGTGCGTGAATAGTTTCAGGTCACCAGCTAGATTCCAGTAGCAGGATGCTGCGTCAGCGGGAACAGCCTTCACTGTCCTTAACTCCACTGTCTGTCCCACACAGATTCTCTCACACACACACACACACACACACACACACACACACACACACGCACACAAATGCATGTACAAAGGAACACATAAAAACAAAAAGCAAAATGCGTTGTCCAGATTTTTCTGTGTATATCGGGGGATCACCTTATCCACCATCCGAGACAGCACACGCAGTGATGTCGGATAAATGTGAACCTGATCTCCACCAAACAGTGGGAAGACTCTCTGAGTGGTGTTGCTACATCAGAAGTAGAGCAATGTCTGTTTTAGGGCTTTCCCTGCCTTTGTTGAGCAGCAGTGTCTGGATCAAACATGAATATTCATTCATCAGACTGAGGAGATGTTAGCACAGGGAAGGAAAAATGTCTAGAGGGCTCATTCTTTATCGTTCTCTTTCTCTATCACAGACTCTCTCTCTCTTGCTTCTCTCCTCACATCTAATACTTCAAGCACGGCAGTTAATTTAAGATCTATTATAAATGATTAATTCAATATTTATGAATATTTTAAACTTCCTATTAAATTACTTTGTATCTGTTTAGCATTACATCTTTCCGGATTTTTTATGTATATTCTCTCAAAGAGACAAAACTGTTACTGTTACTATACTCTTTCATCCTCTGAGATGCCTCATGCGAGATGTGTTTTTCCTTTGATGTGTTTCACAATTAAACCAATGTTATTTCTGCCATCATCCTGCAGCAGATATACAGTTTGTGTGTGTGTGTGTGTGTGTGTGTGTGTGTGCGTGCGCATACATAAGGATGCCTCTGACTGTGTGTGAGAGTTTGCTCCACTGACTGTCGGTCTTAAGAGATAAGAGTGGAGGAAAGTCTCCTTTCTCCCTCTTTCAGGACCATTACCTTTCATTCCAATCACAGAGGAGAGCCCAGGGGAGGAGGGGGGCCGGGGGGGGCGGAGGTGTATATGACTTTGTCCTGCATGATGCATATGAGGAGAGTGGGGGAGTAATATAGTTATCTGGTACAACCATGTTGTAGTGGGCAGTGTACTGTTTTGTTTTTTTTTGTGTTTTTTTTTATGGGCACATTAATGACTCTTTATTCAGTAGCTTTCATTTGTTTCCATTTAAAAAACAATTTGTTAGAATGGAATTAATGTATAATATGAATCACGGAACACAAACATCTTAGCTGCATTTTAGACAGCACGTAGCTTTAATTTGATCAGCCATGCATGCTTGAAAGTCCAATATGATGTGATAAAATTTGAGTGGCTTGACCTATTCTTGCACTGGCTTTTGTACTTTGGTTGAAATTCCCTCAGCCATGCTTTTGTTCATGTGGTTAATCTTACCACATATTCATGCACACACACAATACTTACTAACTTATAAACCTTAATAATGGTAATTATTGTTATAGATAGGTAGTCTTTATTGTCCCAGGAGGGACATTTGTTTTTACAGCGTGCACATGTTCATATCTCACATGAGAAAGATACAGTTCATAACAAGGTCACGAGGTGCTTTAAAGAGGCATATCAAAACGTAAAAAGATATCAGCATTTCAAGACTAAAACAAAACAAAGAATAACAGCAACAAATAAGAAGTATAAGAAGGGACATGTAGTTAAAATAAAAAAATTAAACAAGTACTAAAGCAAGTAACTAAAATAACAAAACAAAATAGATCAGATAAAACACTCTTAATGCAGAACAAAGTAAAATAAAAATCTCCTTTTAATGAAAGGCTTTAAAAACAAATTTCTATATCTACGAATTGATTTAAAAAAATGTTACTGAATCTGCAAGCCTTAAATTCTCAGGCCCTGACAGCAAAAGCCAGGTCACCTTTATGGCTCTGTCTTTGTGCAGGTGCATGGCCTGTGTCTGTGTACCAACGCACAGGAAGTGTGGTTGATCTCAGAGAGGCTGATCAGAGTGAGAAATCGATCAGAAAGCAATAGATCTTGTGAGAGGCTTGTATTGATCCCTCTCCCCTCTCCCATCGTTGTGATTATCTGCACTTATAGCGATAATGCTATCTCTGCAATAGCTGTTAGTTTGATAGTTTGATTTTTATGGAATATTATATCATTCTAAAAGGTGTACTTGAAAACAGGGTTTTGTATCTGTAACTGTAGTTTTGTAAACTTGTACAGTGACGTTTGTATCTGTAAGCTTAGTTAGTTGGCTAGTCAACACTGTCAGTCCAGTCAACCATCATCCTCAGTCAACATAGAGCCCAGCCATGTAAAGAGATCCAGCCCTGGAAGATGGACTCCGGCAGGCCTCCGTGACCACCAGTAAGTCAGCAAAATACATACACTAGTGTCCGATGTAACATTAACTTTTTTGAAAAGGTACAAAAAACAATGTTTAGAAATATAGAAATATTTTTTAATGATGAGCCGTCCTAGTCAGATAACAATAACATTTCTTTTTAAACAGTAAGAAAATATAGTATATAATAAATATATAGAAATACTACTGTTACCCCCTTCCTACCCAAGGACGCTACAAACAGGGACTGGTTAAAGTTTACTTTATGCTAATGCTAGTTAGATGGCTGGCTAACGTCAGCTACCTGACTAGGATGGCCCATTATTAAAAAATATTTCTAAACATTTAGTTTTTTTTTTAACCTTTCCAAAAAAGTTAATGTTACATCGGACACAAATTTAAATATGTTGTTGACCTACTGGTGGTGGCAGAGATCCCGCCCTCTCTTCCTTGCGGATAACCTGTTTCTTTTGCGACACCCTGTGTACAAAACATTACCACGCAGTAAACCTGTCAAAAGTCCGTAAGCATGCACATGTGCATAAGTATTCTTGCCACCCAGATTGTGAAAGTGAGTTTTCAAGCCTATAGTCTACAAAACTAAGCTTACAGATACAAACATCACTGCACACGTTTGCAAAACTACGGGTACAGATACAAAACCGTGTTTTCAAGTACACCTTTTAGAATGTTATAATATTCAATATATTTTAGTCATTTTCTTAGTGTCATAAATCACCGGGTATTTCATTGTTTCATGTTTATTATTGTTATTGAATTTGTTTTTATTCTGGGAGAACATATTCTTTTCACTGTTTTCTGTAAAATATTATATTGGAAAAGTAGAACAAAAATGGTTTTGATTGATTACTTGAATACACCTGAAAGCTTTAGCTTTTTTGCACACTTTCTGTTGCTTGGTATATTTTGTTTTCACAGTGATATTGGCAGGAATATTCTGAGTACAGTAGCTCATCCAGCTGGTGTTTTTATTCATAGCTTATGCTGCTGAATACACCTTCTGTTGAGGTTAAGTGGAAGGCAGGAGGACATTTTTCAGAGTGAAACATTATTGGAGAAATATTATAGTCAGTTGTGTCTTTTAAGACCAGCTGTCATTCATTTGCTCTGTGGTTTCCTCAGTCGGTCACTTTGGTTCTTTGCCTTCATGTCGTTGTCTTAAGTAAGGGAAACTATACAATCTAGGTTTGTTGGGGGGGGGGTTGACATCATGTAAGTGTGACACTAGTGATGTGTGACCGTGGGTCGGCCAGGTGACAACAGTGAAGGCTGATTTACTAAAAGGACAGGACCATCAGAGCAGAACCTGACCACACATCCTTCACTCTGTCAGACAGATAAAACCCCCTCTCTCCATCTCTGAGAGAGGGAGAGAGAGAGTGGCCCTCATCTGTCCATTTTTAGGACAAGGCTTAGCTCTCTTTGTCTGTCTTTATCTCCATGTCAACATGTCATCCTCTCGCACAGTTTTCAACCAGCTCTATGCCAGATTCGGCCTTATGTAGAACAGCGTTGGTTCGTGCATGAGTGTGTGTTCACTCACACAGGTGAGTATTAGATGTATTAGATGTGTGTCCACTTTAGATGGATTTGGATTCCTTTCTTTTGTCCATCCGTCTACCGAGCTCATCTGGAATGTAAGGCTGTGTGCATGTATGTGTTATCAATACGCCCTTGTGCTTTAATTGTCGTAATCAATAGCCATATGATTATCCATGTAGGGAAGGTATGAATGATTTAAAACAGGGCGAGGGTGACAGATGTTTGCTTTTCACATTGAAGTTACTGTCAATAATTAATGCATATGATTAATCTGTCAACAACTTCACATGTGGGAAAGAATGAAATGGGTCTGTGTGTGTGTGTGTGTGTGTGTGTGTGTGTGTGTGTGTGTGTGTGTGTGTGGCCTCGACCCCTTTTGATTCCCCACATGAGAATGCAGCTCTGGGACTATATGACAGTCATATCTGTATGTAGTGATGGCACTCTCATTGTATATCTGATTTGAGGTTTTACATTTAAGTCATTCATCAATAATCAGAGACTTCGACACATGCTGCACATACCAAGTTGATGAGACAGTCAATAAGCTGTAAATAAATTACAATGTCTCATGTAGCGCTGGGTATCAATCTTAAATGCTTTTTTGATACTGACCAAAATGCTGGCATCAAATGTCTGATGAGTCACCTTCCTGTTAAAGGTGCCCTGTGGTGTTTTCTTGTACAACAAACAAAGTGATGTTTACTTTCACTGTAACTCACCAAAGCATTGTGTGCATTTCCTATCTCATAAAACATTTAAAAAGCCTTTTGAATTTTTTTAAATATTGCATTGTTTGCATCCATGTTTGCTAGCTTGCTGTCTTCTTCTTCCCTGCCTTTGTTGGCACAATACTGCATTTCTTGACGCGTTACCACCACCAACTGTCGATCAGCGTAATAGCGTGAAACTGTGGGCAGGAATGCGTACTGCGTCACCTGTTTGCTCATGCTTGTGCATTTGCATCCTAGTGCACGTGATACAAACAAAACGGGACTCACTCGTCAAAACATCGCTCCATAGCGCTACTAGTGGCCAAAAACTTTAAAAGGGTTTAATGATTTAAGTGAAAATGTTGCCAATTTTATTTTATTTCAGCAAAGTTCTGGGTCAGCCTGTGGGTTTAAACAACATTTTACATTTAAGAACTTTGGCTTCTGTTATTAAATTTTTTAAAAATGTGTTTTGTAGAAAAACTTTGCTATATTTCTCACAGTAAGGTATCAAAAAAATATTGTTTTGGTATCAACTCAGTTTTCATACCGGCACTAGTGCCAAAAATTTTAAACAATACTCCCGCTTTTGTGTCCTGTGTTGAATCCACATGCTTAAGTACACAACTTTCTTCTGCTTCTTCTTTCCTTCTCTAACTTACCAAAGTCAAAGAGTAAAATGGGAGAAAGGTTTAGCGATTCAAGGATCCTATGCCCCCCATGTTTCTATATCCTCCTTACACACTCTGTCTCTCTCCATCTGTGAGTGTGTGTGTGTGTGTGTGTGTGTGTGTGTGTGTGTGTGTGTGTGTGTGTACACGGAGGAGAAGCCTATCTTGCCTGCTATCATTTCCTGAATGACCTCTGCTTTCAGCCTATGATGGATTGTATTGCGCTCATAGACATTAATTTTCCTGAACCAGGCAAAAAAAAAAGCTTTACTCACAGGAAGAGCATGTTGGTACAAGGGTAATTCCATAAAACAACAACTAAGATGCAGCAGAGAGTCGGTGGTATCAACAGCAAGCCTGGGAGACTTTACATACCTCCCTCCTTCCTCTCCCTTTCACTCTCTCTCTCTCTCTTTGAGTCTTTCTCTCTCTGAGGTATAATCAAGTGTATTTGCCCGTCTCAGTAGTTAGTAGCAGGTATTTACATGCGTTCTCCTGTGAGTGAGTGTGTGTGTGTGTGTGTGTGTGTGTGTGTGTGTGTGCAGTGTTCAGGTAAGTTGCAGCTGCTGTCTCAGTGGTGCTGTCTTCTCATTAAGGCAGGTAATGAGCTCAGTCACATCCGCCTCTGCAGGTCACCCCATGAGAGAGAGAAAGAGAGGGAGAGAGGATTAGAGACAACAGAGGGAGTGTAACAGGAAAGAGCGAGAGGTACTCTGTGTGTGCTTAAGGGAAAAAGGGGATGTCTTAATCATGTCACCTGCCTGCCGTTCCACCCGACTGCAGCACCTTTGGGTTACTCCCTGTTTACACGACCATCCTCTCTGCTCCGTGTGTTGCAGAGAGACTGGAAAAGGATGATGGGAAAAGCAGAAGAGGAGTTGAGATGAATCGGGAAAGCAGCAGAAAGAGTTCTGGAGGTGGAGGAGAGACAGAGACAGAATGAGGTTGTTGAAAGGAAAGGCAGAAAAGGGTTAAAAACAAGCAGGAGACTGGAGGGAGAGGGAAGTGTTAAAGAAGAAGGCGAAGGAGTGGAGAGGAGTGAGGAATAGAGGGAGTGCGTCTTCCCAGGAGTGAGCAGGCTGTCTTGTCGAGTAGTTCATCATTGTGTCCCCGGTGACTGTGTCTGTGGCCTGGCCCCGCTGTAGCTATAATAAGACATAAATAAGGAACAAGACTGCCTTATCTACAATGTGGCCCCCATCTCTTTTTCTCTCTTTCCCCTTTTTCTTCTTTCTTCTTCTCACACACACTCACGCTGCAGCAGATGTAGAGTTGTGCTTTTAAGGAGTGTTTTCCTACCATGTTCATCATTGCCACTATCTGATGACTCACAGTCATGATGAACCCAGAGTTTACACACACACACACACACACACACACACACACACACACACACACACACACACACACACACACTGTGGTGGAGGCTGTCTGTCTTAACTTCAATACTACGAACAATGTATCCATCACTCTTTGCAACAGTGTTAAACAACACAGTAAAAGCCCAACTAACTACATGATTACACACAGGGCTCACTCTCCAGGGCCACAGACCACAGAGGGCCCCTAAAAAAATTGTTATCTTGTGATTATACTGTAGGTGAAAAAATAAACTACATATCAAGATATTTAGGAGTTCTGAGTTCTTTGTAATAATTACAATTTCTGTTGATATTGCAGTTTTCACCTATGCATATACATTAGTCTGATAACTCACTGTTTTGTTTTTGACCTATAGAGAGCCGAAGTGAAATGGAAACTCCACCTTATTTGTGTTTGTTTCCATCAGCAGGATAACATGTTACATGCCTTAAAACAGATATTTACTTCTCTGTGTTTGCCTGTTTATTATTCCCAGTATATTTAACACCTCTACTGTGTTCCTAACCCAGTGCTGTTTTTCCCTCCCTCTGTGTGTGTGTGTGTGTGTGTGTGTGTGTGTGTGTGTGTGTGTGTGTGTGTGTGTGTGTTGATAAAGGTGCTATATCAAGTCCAGTTATTAATGTGTGTGTTTATTAGTTGGCTATGCGGCTTCATTGGGGAGTTGGATCTCAGTTGATGTCTCACTTTTGTTTACACAACTTAACGCTGCTTGACTCTGTGTCAGGCATGCCCATTTGTGTGTGCGTGCGTGAGTGTATGTGTGTGAGTGAGGGGAGCGGGGGGGCAGGGAGAGAGTACAGTCAGAGCCAGAAAGAGAGAGAGACCCCAGGAGAATGGGGTTTTTGCGGGGGCTTTGGTTGTTCCTGCATCATTACCCCGACTGCAGACAAAGCCTACTTATGTCTCTCTTTCCCCTCCCCATCCATACACTCACTCACTCATACACACACATACAGTGTACCGTATGTGTCAACAGAGGCTGAGGGAGTCCTGCACAGGGGAGAAAAGAGGAAATAAGAGAGGAGGCGAAGGAGGGGATGCAGAGAAATGAGAATGAAGAATAGATTTATGAAATGAAGTATCCCAAACAGGACTATCTGCCTGCTGTGAGAAACACCTTTCATAAATCACCACACAGCGGCAGAAAATAGAGCATTTGGTAGGGTTCTTGTCTGCGTATGTGTGTGTGTTTGTGAGTGTGTGTGTGTTTGTGCAAATGTGGGCATGTGTGAGAGAAAGAGGGAGTGAGTAGGAGAATCTTTTATTCCCGTCACTGGTCTCACTGAAAACTATAGTGGAAAGTAGTGTTGCAGGTGATGCATATATGCGTCTATTGCGCATGGTGTGTGTTTGTGTGTGTTTGTGTGCGCACGCACGCACGCACATCAATGTCAGTGTGAGCATGTACAGTCAGAGTGTGTGGTTGTGTTTGTTGGATACTGCCCTCCCACAGGGTATCTTTACAGAGAGCATGATATAAAAAGAGACAGATAGGGTGAGAGAACGAAAACCGAAAAAGAAAGGGGAGAGGGGAGAGCTGAGTACAGTAGCTCAGGGGGATCTCCGTCTGGGTCAGAGACAGAGGAGTCAGAGACAGAGAGAGAGTGAGAGAGAAAAAGAGCAAAGGAGTAGAAAGGCAAACAGAGAAAAGGGCGACGTGCTGAGAGGAGAGTTTTTCCTCAGGTGAGTTGTTCTGTAAGTGAATGCTGATCTGCCCCGATCCTGTCACTGGGAAGAACGCCGGGTCGACTGCACTGAGAATACAAACAGCACCATACTGAACGCACACAAACATACTCACGAGCGCACACTCTTTGCAGCATCTTTCAGAGCTATTCAAATTCAACAGTGGAGCCAATGAACTATTCACCTAGCTGTTGAACACATTGAGAGCTTATTAAGTGTCTTTGCCAACCATAGAAAGGCCAAGGATGTAATTTGCCAGTCACACACTGGTTTCACAGTCTGTCTCTTTAACACATCTAGCGCCTATCTAGCATCCTTAAGTCCTCAGAATGAGACAATTAGCGCTCAGAGACAAGGCCAGTGCAGTCAATGGACGAGGAATGGCAATGTGGGGAGAGGCAATTTAGCAGAGGAATATATTGTGACGGAGGAAGAAAGAGAGAAAAAAAATGGAGAGACGGACGGATAGTTGGGGAATGGTCATTTTAGATTCTCTAAAAAGCTAGAGGAGATGCAGGACGAGCAGAGAGAGAGACTTTTATGAGTTTGACAATGAAAGGCAATCAGATGGGAGTGATGTGAAATAAGAGAAAGCTGGAGCATGTGCTCAACAGCAGACTAATTTCATGAACCTCTTTCACTGATTGCTAGTGAAAGGGTGGAGAGAAGGAGTAATGGATTTGAAGGAGCAGGGGAAGAAAAGTGATTCATGTATAAGATGCTCATGGATGTAGGGGAAACACCAGCAAGGATTTTGTCATTTAACCCTGCCTGGTCTGTGGCCTGCAGAATGAACTTTATTTCACAATAATCTCTTTGAAAGTTCAATTTTAAATTGCATTTCTTAAAATGACTAGAACAAGATCTTTTTAATGCAGTTTCAGGCAACATGAACTTTTTTATTTTAGATCACTGCTCTGGTATCAACATAACACTTAATATAAGGAGTTTTAATTTAGGGGCACCCTGGTGGCCTAGGGGTTAAGGTGCCAACCATGAAATGCAACATCCTCGGTTGGCATCAGGCGTCAGGGGCCTTTGTTGTATGTTATTGCTCATTTCCTTCTCTTCATCCCCTGTCATCTCTCTACTGTTGCTATCAAATATAGCCAAACAATAAATACTAAAAACAAACAAAAATAAGTTTTCATTTGTAGAAAAGAAAATTCTCACATTAGTAGTCAGTTTTGTGTCACTTGTTGTAAGGAAAGTAAGACTCAAAATGGCATGTTAATACCACCATTTTTTGCAGTGTAACTAAATGCTGCTGTACTTGTCTTGACTTCACCCGATCCTGTAACTGGTCTATAGTGCTTTGGATGGAGGGCGGTAATGTAGCATGCAGCTGAATTAAAGGGGTTGGTATTTAATTGCGGCCCACAGATGGCCTCATACATCTTTGGATCATTTAAAGGGGTGGTGGGCTGAGTAATGTGTGTGTGACACAGCGCTGTGTTTTATAAGAGAGCCCCTATTACAGAGACTGCTCTATAAAGAGACACAGTCAGTGGGGGAGAGGTGTGGTTAAAGGCCCGGTTTGTAATTGTACTGAGACACGTCCTTTTAAACTCTGTCACCCCACTGCTAGCTTTGTTTACATGTAGATTTATTTAAGAGATCAAAGTAATTTTTCACTCTGAGACAGACCTCAGCAATAACTGAGCAGTGTTACTGAGGGAAAAAAATGAACACATTTTAAAAAGAGCTACAATTAAAGAAAAAACCCATCCATTAACACGTTTGCATTTCACTAGCTTTCCATACTCCGTTATCAGTTTGAGACAAAGAGGAAGGAGTTTTGCAAAACATGATGGACTGAAAAAAAAGAAAACAAATAGAAACAAAGAGAAAAAAAAACAAGAAATGAGCGGAGAGCCTATGAATAAGCCGCAAAAAAAACCAGAGGAGGAGTTTGAGCGGGGTGATTTCCAAATGAAATGAATGGAAAGAGGAGCTGGAGGAAAAGATGAGGCCAGGGATGGAGGGATATGGAAATGGTTAAGGAGAAATGAAGTGAGGGATATGTTAAGGAGTTTGTGTTTGTGGTGGAGTCCCAGCTGTTATCTCCCTGGGGGTTCAAACAGCTGTCACGCACTGTAATAACACACACATACACACAATTGCTTTGTTCTCTCCCCATATCTATACACCCCCTTTTATCCTCAGTTTCTCTCTTTTTATTTTTTATTTCTGTTTTTATTGTGTTTTTTTCTTTTAACCCCGTCTTGGGGTTCAGCCTCCTCTGTTTATGTCCACATTTCTCTCCTAACACACACACACACACACACACACACACACACACACACACACTTCTCTTTCTGAGATAGGGAAGAGAGAGTGGGAATGATGGTAAGGAAGGGTGAAGGAAAGAGAAAAGAGGAATGGGAAGCAGGAGGACAGCCCTTTCATGTGCCCGTATCCTCCGGTCTGCATAGTCCAGATTACATTCCCTCTCCTTGGCTAGACAGATTTTCCAATTTCTCCCAACCGAGGGAAGACAGGTTGAGAAGAAGCAGCTGGTTAACTGCATTAACTCATTTTGGCCTCCTCAATACGCCCGGTACCCTAATCCCTCTCTGTTGACATGGCGGGACGAGTGAGTGTGGCGCTGGTTGATAGGGAGGTCCTCCTGCCGCTCCGGAAGACACTTGCCCTCCCATCTTCCTCTCATCATGTACCCCTCTTCTCTTTCTTCAGCATTAAACAGCTCCAGCTTGCAAAAATTCAAGTGGACAAATTGGAAATTTGTCTTTAGCTGCAGCTTTGACTCTTCAGCTTAAGCACAACACAGTCAGACAAGGAGAGAAATTGGATTGGAGTTTAGGAGGAGGAGATGGAAAGGGGGCTCTTGGCTAGAAACACTCAGACTGAGAGGAGTGAGTAAAGAGCAGAGGACAAGGTGGATGGAGTGGGTGCAGCTTGGTTAGAGGCAGGTAGAGGTTGGATAGGCATGTGCATGCACCACCATATAGACTTTGGTGTTGGGGGATGGAGAGCATTGTTGTAGGGGTGGATACAGGGGAGATCTAGAGGGATAGAGTGGGATCAGCGCAGGAAAAGGAGGAGGGGTAAGAGAAGAGTGATTATGGTGGGTCTCGGCTGCCAGGCCTGATAAATGACTAATCAGGAGAACAGGGCCTTAGGTCCCTCATAGGACCACTACTACCACAGGCTTATCACATGCACGGGCTGCAGACACACACACACACACACACACACACACACACACATACATGCCTACTGCAAACACGCTGAGCACATGCAGCCTTTTACACTTGGACACAAAAGGAGAGAGTAAGAGAAAAGAGAGGGATGGGTTGAATCCACAGCTGCCTCTCCTGGAGCAGCGCCCTGCTTGGAGAGCTGTTATAGATCCACCTCTGCCTCCTCCTCACGCCTGTCTCACCTTTCTGACTCCTTGCTCCAGGTCTAATAGTCTGCCAAGGCTGGGACAAAGAGCAGGTCACACAACCGACAAACTGTGGTTCTGTTACATGGCGATATATCCACTATTTTAAAATGACGACTCACATCATCGTTATTCCAGTATGAAGAGTCATGTACGATTTTTTTAACTATTGAGTTTCAGGATTTTTTTGTTTAAGCCCGCATGTAGTAATATGCTGAGCTGCTACAGAGGATAGCACAGGATATATTGAAAAAATACAGTTAGTCTGGCTGGTTAAATCCAATCTGGCTGCATTCCAGGCTAATGTTCGGGAAGGGATGGGAAAAGGCGAGAGAGAGAATTATTGAGAGGAGGGAGTAGGAGGAAGCAGTGGCGATGGGGGTATATGGACGTCTTTGTGTGCCACGCTTCATTGACTCGGCCTCCATACCTCAGCAGCCATGTGATCCCAGTGTGATGCTGCTAATAGTGACACCAGCGGGGTCGAGAGCAAGTGCGAGGGCGAGACAATCGGGGGGCGGCGGTTGGGGAGGAGGGATGGCGGAGGGCAGATGGCAAGAGGTAGAGAGGGAGGACGAGGAGAACAAACAGGAGAGCCGGAGCAGGAGGAGAGCGGAGAGGGGGGAGTTGGAATAATAGGAGAATAGCGGGAGCAGAAATGGAGAAGGAGAGACGGATGGGACTGTGGTCTCTGTGGGATTGTATGCAAGGACGGCCAAGTTGGTTTCTCTGTCCCCTTGTACCTTTATGTCCCCTCATGTCCCTTTATGTCCAGTCGTGTCCCCGGACGCAAAGTCACTCGCACAGCCAGATCACCTCTGTAGCTCATATACCTGAATGAGCATACTGTGTTTTCTGTATGTATGTATGTGTGTGTGTGCTGAAAGTTAGACTTTAACCTACACAAGCAAGGTTTGTCTGCCTCCCTTTGGGGCTGCAGGACATATACATCAATTCTTATACCCATTCATTTGTTTTATACTGTGCCTTTTGTGCGTGTTTTCAACGTGACTTTTGTTTTTTTTTTAAATGATTCATCTTAACTTTCTCTCTAATTATTTAGCTTACCTTTTATTTTATTGTTTTTGTGCTGGTGGACCTGAAATGTATTTACCATCAAAAAGTTATCCTGTAAAATGTGTTTCTTTGGAATTTACTTTTCCCATTAAGTCTTGGTATTTATGTACTGTGCATACACTACACATTTCTCTCGCACTGTGCTCAACAGTAGATAAAGATGAAATCCTACCGGTCTAATTCGTATTTCACACCCAATATGTATCCGTGCCGTTCCTGGGGCAGCAGTCATAACATGGGAAGTGTTGGTTAAGCCTTTCCTGCTCTCTGACTGTCACTCCTGGCTAACTCCGAGCCATGTTGAAGCCTTGTGATGCATACTTCCCTCTGACTTTATGTCTCCACCAATCACAACCAGCAGCCCCATGATGCCCTGTGATGTGGTTCCCACAGATGCCGGTGTCCGTGGCGATAAAGCCTCACAGATGAGCAATCTGATTGGATTAGCAGGCCCTTTGAACAAGCCCTGACTGGCTGTTTGCCGGCGGGATGCAAATGAGCTCCTTAAGAGGAAGGCAGGGACTTGACCTTTATTGGGCCTGGCAGTATGGACGGTGGCATGGAGGGAGGAAGGAGGGGTAGAGTGTAGCCTCTGAAAACTGAATTGTGGGAAGTGAAGAGGCAGACAATACTCCTTCGCTCTCTCTCTTTCTCTCTCAGTCTTGCTAAGTGTCTTCATGGTGCCACTGTACTGCCTCGCTGGCTGGCCTTCTGGTTGGCTGGCTTTGCTCATTTGAGTCTGTGTGTCAGAGCCATTCACTGCTGTGTTTCACCCTTTCTGACAGCCACTTAACCTCTAAGCCTGGCACCATCCACGGTTAAGATTCTTGACCCAACAGACTGGAGCTCAGTGTAGTTAACACCAGTGTTGTAGCCAAGACTTGATCAGTTGGGACCAAGACAAGACCAAGACCCAAAACAACCAAGACAAGACTGTGAGTTTTAATGCTTAAGATTAAGGCCAGGTTCATATAGACGGTAGCACTATGTGGAAAAAATGCAGCTCCTTCATTTATTTCAATACGACCGCTGAGATGACGCAGGGTTGGTGGCAAAAAATTCGAATCTGGCTCAACTCCACTAAGCAATGCAGTGTCATCCGGCAACGTGTTGCTTTGGCCAATCAAATATGTGCAAGTGCACATTTCTGGTAGATTACTTACATGTAACATAAACGCCATATTAATACTGTTTACCTTGCAATGAAATATACAATGGTTGCCGCTGTGATAATAGTAAAATCCTGTCTTATTGTATGTGTAGTGTATCTGATAAGCCATCAAAATCATGTATTTATAACACAAGACGGCCTTCCTGCATCATATGTCATCACCTCACAGGCACCTGAAACAACACGCCCCCACCAACATAATGCTATTTACGGTCTTAAGGACCATTTGACAGGACAGGAAAAGAGCAGTATACGAACATTGTAACCACTTACAATTGTAAGGATGTAGAGTAGATGTACTGGAGTTCAACGTATACTGTAGATGTTGGTTTTTGTTTCCTCCACTCTCTTTCTTGGGCTGCAACTAATGGTTAAGTTAATTACAGATGAACCTATCATTTATATTTTCTAATTATCAATCAATCGTTTAGTCTAAGGTAAAGGTAACAATTGCACATTTTGCAATTGCAGAAAAATGCACATTTTAATTGTTTTTTCCGACCAACAGTCCAAAACTCAGTGGTATTAAATTTACAATGATATGCATTTTGAGAAAATCAGCCAATCTTCAAAAAGCTGGAACCGGAAATTGTTTGCTGTTTTTACTCGGTAAATGAAGGACAAACATGTTTTATAGTCATTGAAAAAAAGAGAGTATTTCGCCATTTAAGTTCAAGACTGAGACGAGACTAAGACAAAATGGGTTCAAGACCCAGGGAAAGACAATGTCAGGGCCCACTGGTCTGATGATTGCTCTTGAAAACAACAACTCTTGTTGCTTTCGTGAGCAACATGTTAACTGTGCTCCGGTGTCTCCTAGGTATAGTACTGTGTGCATTAAATGTTTGAGATTTACTGGACAGTAGGGGCTTGGAGGAATCTTTTACTATTTTATGTGAACACACACACACTCACTCATGCGTACTCACACATGCTATATGACCTCATACTGCCAACAGAGGAAGAAAGTCAGGTTGGGGCTATAAGTCATGCTAGATAAATCCTGCTTTTGTTCCAGAGAGACAAGGTTGTTTTGGGTGTGGAGGGATGGAGGACTGAATGGATGGAGTGGTGCCTATACAGTTTTAAGAGCAGGTCCCACCATTAAAGGCTTTAGGCAGCGTGGCCCTTCTCTCACCCCCCTCCTCTCCCCTGGGGGGTTTTATCTGCCCATTTCCTCCTCTCGTGCTGAGCCCTCGGGACGCCTTAATGGCGCCATGTTCCCTGTCAGTCAGATATTTAAATGGAAACCGACCATGAAAGTATGGCTGCTCAGGGCTGGCTCGCTGTGCCACGTCCTTGCTCTCAGCAGCCAGAGTCAAATGCAGAGGCCCAAACCCCAGCCCCGAGCTCCAGACAAGCCTGGGGAGGGGGAGTCAGGCTCAATCTGCAAGTTTAATATCCCCCATCAGGTTTTAAACTTGTTTACCTTGCAGATTTGATCAAGGATACTGATGCAAATGGAGGCAAAGGCTCCCTGCACTGGAAACCTTCTGTCCAGAGGTTCATTGATTCATGCTAAATGGGTTCAAGCATCATTCTTAATCACTCACTTGACTCAATTGATATTGTCCTAAACACAAAAGAATATTGGTTTCTCTTCATGAGCCTGCATATTTAACAATGCACTGTTGCACTTGTTGTGTGTTTGTGTAGCTGGTGTTGCGTCACTGTTGTCTTCCTCCGCAGTTATAATAATCACTGTGACAATTGACAGCTGCAGGTGGCCTTACCAACCCTCACCAGACAACCTAATTTAACCCAGTAATAAATCTCTGTGCCCAGTTGGCCATTTTAGCTGTTTGGCACAGGGCACTGTAAATTCACCCTAATTAGATCCTCCCTCTACTCCTCCCACTCTCTTCCCCCGTCTTCCCTCTCTCCTCTGACTCCCTCCCTCTCCCCCGTTTCCTCCCCTGCTCATTGGTACATATGCTCATACACCTGGCCTGCATCGTTACCTGTTTACAAATGACCAGGCTGGTTCTGCTGGCTTCAGCATCCACTCCACCACACAGTACTGAATCTCTCTCTCGCGCTCTCTAACCTCCCCTGTGTCATAATTAGACCTCAGAGCTCATGTTTGCTTAATATTATAATCCAGTACACCTGCATTTCTCTCTCTATAGTGCTTAGGTGTACCAGCCACCCCACCTACACTCCGACTCCCCCACCTTTGACCTCATGCAGATAGAGTTTTGGAATTGATATTACCAGAAACTGTTAGCGAGTGTATGTATTTTGTTTTCACATTTTCTCCCCACCAACGCAGCAGCACTAAAAGGCCAGCAGCACACCCCTCCTTTTTGCAGTTCCTCTTAAAGGTATGAGTATTGAGCACGTGTATGTATGTGTGTGCATCTGGGTGTGTGTGTGTGTCAGGGGTGTCAGTGTCAGGGCTAATGGTCTCTAGCAGGGGCGCCTGCCTGAAGATTTATGCCACAAATTAGTCAAATGTGATCAAACAGCAACCCAGTTAATCATGCAGGACCCACGTTTGTCCCTGCTTTATCTACAGGCATAATTATAGACACCCATTCCTGTGACAGGCCAACGGCAGGCCCCTGCGGAGTGATATTGGGGGGCCGCCACGCAGCGTTGTCACAGTGATGAATGTCTTAGGGTTGCGAGGAGTGTTTTAAACACGTATATACTTAACACCCCCTTGTGAATGCTGTGAGTGAAGGCATGGCTCCTGCAGAACTGGTCTAACTGTTAGTTGAGGACCGGCTTCCTAAATGAATATTAGTGTGAATGAGTCGGGTCCCCCTTCCCTCCCCAGCCTCACAATTTGAAGCACTTCAGCCATTAAGAACAAGCGTTGCCATAAATCCAATTCATCATATGACTCCCAATTCATTATGTGTTAAGTGTTGACTGGTTAAAGCAAGCTCTATCACTCATCACCTCCCATTTGAACTGCCTCCTCTGCAGCCTCGCACAACTTGGAATGTGGGAATGGGAATCATCCGGCAGTATTCTGTTATTCCAGGCCATTACCATGTGCCAAGCTGGGAAAGAGATCCAGTGATGTGTGCTGCAGTTTGTGATTGGAGTGGATCCTCTCTCTCCCCCTCTGACAGCCATTTTAAACACTCGTTTATGCAGCGCTTTTAATATCAATAAGAGAAGCAGGCAGGCAGGCGGACAGGCAGCAGTTTCTTATACACACACACACACTTACACACAGAGTGACACACACGGCCTGGCTGGAAATCAGCAGCCTCCATCTCCCTGGTATGACAGGGTGTGGTAATTATGTCTCTGCGAGAGTGTGTGCTGTTTGCTGGGTGAAAAATGATAATGGGGTGATTTTTAAGTGCCATATCTCCCGCACGGGTAATGAAAAGTACTTTTAATCCAGTTCGGAGGAATGGAGGGGTGGAGGAGAGGAGTGGCTGGGGAGAGGAAGCAGAAGGGTCTGTTGTGATGGGAGGAGTGGAGGAATACGAGGGTGCTCCGAGGGTGGAGGGATGCTGATAGAGGGAGCTGAGAAAAAGAGGGAGATGGGGGAGTTCTGTATGGAGATGAGGGGAGAGGACGAAACGAGGAGCGAGGAGAGGTTTCAAGGCAATGCAGTGGCTGAATAGTGTGTGTGTGTTGTTGTGCCAGGGGAATGCCTAAGCCTTGGCATGAAGCTTGAGCTCAGCAATTAGAATAATTAAGAGGGACTGACAAGCTTTTAGAGTCTCTCTCCCTTTCCTCTCTCTCCATCTCTCTCCATCTCTCTCTCTCTCTCTCTCTCTCTCTCTCTCTCTCTCTCTCTCTCTCTCTCTCTCTCTCTCTCCCCCATTCCTGTGCCAGCTGTAAATGTGGAGTATGTCAGACAACACAACATTATGTCAGTTATGTCAGGTTAACACACACGTGCATTTATGAGAAGTCTAGGAGTGTCAGGTGCATGATCACCAGTAAAGGGGGGAAACCCTGCAACTCTGTCAGCTCTCATTTCCCACACATTCGCCTTAATTCGTGCACACGACAAAGCTCGCATTAACACAGCCCATGTATGATACATTCATGCTGTGGAAGTCTATTTTTGAGAGGCTGTTCTGTAAAACATAGCTCACTAATATTACCCTGGAGTCAGGATCGCCTAAAGGGCTTATCACAATCACACCTAAAGACTGAAAGACTGAAAGAATAGGTGTGTTGTTATGCACACACAAGGTTGTGTGTGTGTGTGTGTGTGAGAGAGAGAGAGAGAGAGAGAGAGAGAGAGAGAGAGAGAGAGAGAGAGTTCACTAATGACTTCACACCCCATTAGCACCTTTGCTTGATATGTCACACTTCATTATGTACTTAGATCAGCGGTGCATAAACTTGGAAAAGAGTGTATGAAGTATGTTTGCACTGGGGAGCGTGTGGCTATAGCAACTTTTGGTCACAACTCTCTTCTTGCATAGTAGGCCAGTGGGTATTACTGTTTTCGTTTGGGACCAACTTTTTAATTTTTTTGATTTTATGTGAACCAAAATTGTTGGAGAAAAAAACCATTTGCCACATTGCTGTACCTACCGTGAATATTAAGTTGTCTAAAACACTATTATAGTTTTAGGTAACTTTATGCTTTTTGATGTAAGAGGCTGCACGAACTCATGCTCTTATAACCTACAGTAGACAGTAACTTTACATAACATTCATTTTGTTCAGTGGAGGCTCTTTCACCTGCAATTACTCCAGAATAATTTTGGGACCAGTTTCATTCTTCCTCTGACCCAAGCTTGGCTCTGGACCCAGAATAAGATTGTCGCTGGGTTAGTCTGTATAATCTGTATGCAGGACACCTTAGAGCAAAAAATAAATGTCCTTGTCTAAGCAGATACATTTCTATCTGTTTAAATCTGCTTAACATTTTATAATAGGGGCCTGATATATGGAGAGTTTATTTGTCTTCATAATTTACAAGATCTCTTGTGTGTGATTCATAGATCAATTACTCAAAGAGCCACCACTGTCCAAACATTTATTCTACTGTTTAAGCAAGCCTTTGTATATAAATCCATCATAAAATCCTAAGTGTAAACTATGTGTGTGTGGGTGTGTGTGTGCATGCACCTATGCAGATATCGGTGTTTATGTGCACATGCTTGTATGTGCATGCAGCATATGTGATATGTTTTAATTCGTTGTAAACAGACAGCAGTGTGGCCAGGCGGGTTAGTTTTATCAGAGTGTGTTTATCTTAATTCCCCTCAGTCTCTTTCAGTCCTACCATCCATTACCTGTCTGAGGAGGCAGCGTGCTCTCCTGGGCCCCACACACAAACCTACACTGTTACCTTGGCGCTTAAAATATGATGATATGACTGTATGAGAGTATGTATGTATTGCTCACTATGTGTGACTAACTGCCTGCGTCTTTGTCAGCTTCGTATGCATTGTTGCCTTGGCTTATGGAGAAGATGATGTTTTCACAGCGGTCCATTGTGACCTTGGCTGTGTAAACGGGTTTGTAATGTAATCATGAGTGGAGGAGAGGAGCTGCTCTGACAAGAAACCATAAACAGGCTAATAGATGCATGCCATGCTAACATGACACATCTCACACATCACATCACATCGTATGCATTTTGTTCAGTGAAGGCACACACACGGTACGTTGAGGTCAGGTGTGAGTATATGCAAAAGAAAGAGCGCATCAAGCATGTAAATATGAGAGATCCAAACACTTTCATGCACACACAGTATGTATGCTCACACTACGTTACACACACTGCACCCCTGTGTGGAGAATGACAGGCTTTTTCGGGGGTACGACCCTCTCCCCATGCTGTTTGTTTTTAGGGTCACATCCTGTCCTCGAACTCCTGACCCCTGACCTTTGATCTTGGTCCGTCAGCCAGCAGACACCAGCACTGAGCTGACAGCTCCCAAAGCCCACTGACCCCAAAAGCAGAGAAGGGGTGGGGGGAACAGAGCTTTGACCGTCGACCTCTCTTGGAGGGGGAGCGGTGTACACGCAGCAAGACTGACAGTTTACCTGTTCAAAGAGGTCAAGAAGTGAGAAAGAGAAACAAAAACACGGATCTCATTTATAAAATATAAAAAGCTAAGTTAAAGGAAATGAAAAAAGAAAGGGATGTGAGGATTGAGGAGAAAGAGGAGGGGGAGGAGGTGAGGAATGGGATGGGAGGACAAACATGCATGAACCTGGCTAGTGGAGGTCACATTCTGCCTGAGGAGACAGGTGCCTCAAGATTAGCCTCCACATTAATGGCCTTTACTTACTCACACACACATGCATACATGCTGCAAGCCAGTCCTAGAGAACTCCTATACCACAGGGACGTGGAACTAGTGAGAACACAGCTCTGACTCTCATATCCTATTTATACATCCTTTCCTGTACATTACAATCCTATTTAGCTCGCCCTGCTTCCTACACAATCCTATTTATGGACTCACCCCCACCCCGCCACCACCATGCGCCCCCTTCCACTCTCGAATCCTATTTGTGTGCCCCCTCCTCCCGTATGCAGGTGCCATCTATCCAAAAAGCTGCCTACTGGGTGTGTGTAAGCTGTGATTCAGATGTGTGTGTGTGTGTGTGTGTTCATCAGTGATTTGTGTGTTAATGTAACACTGAAATTGGAGTGTTCCACCTAGGAATAAGAGAAACACTGTTCTTGGACTCTTGTGTTTGCAGACATC
This sequence comes from Maccullochella peelii, assembly GCA_002120245.1. Taxonomy (NCBI): domain Eukaryota; kingdom Metazoa; phylum Chordata; class Actinopteri; order Centrarchiformes; family Percichthyidae; genus Maccullochella; species Maccullochella peelii. Next base: position 72,950 of record LKNJ01000126.1, on the reverse strand, counting down.
AGTCAGTTGTTCTGTGGCTAACTAAGAAGCTTTTTTGTTCTCTAAAAGCAAAGCTTGAATTTTTTTTACCTCCCATCATTATGCACTGAGAGGAAAGAGTGTCAAAAAACTGGAGTTGCTTGCGCCCTTCAACATCCTCTGCTATCTGATAATATCTGATGTAATACATTGCACAACCCCGTCTTTGCATTCACAAATCGCCTTTAAGTAAAGATGAGCATCTGTGTCTTCTGTCCCGTCCCATCTCCACCTGTCCCTGTGACAGGCCTCTTACCCTCCATTAGTGTATTTAAACAGGACAAAGTGCCTGTCTAAGTCATGGGCCTGTCTCCACCTGATTCCCCTACCTGTCACTCACCCAGCGTTATGAAAGCATCCCCATTCTTTTTGAAGGTGGGAGATGAAAGGAGAACAGCAGTCAGGGACCTGGTTGGCCTGACAGACCGGATTAGAGTAGCCTATCCTGAAGAAAGAGGTACGAGGGAGAAGAGAGAAGGGTGAAGGTGTTCCTGCCTAACTGGATTAGGGGAGGGGGTGAAGGAAAGGTGTATATATAGAGCAAGGGTCTGTGCCTCTCTTTATTAAGGGAAGGAATGTGTAGGAAAGTGGGCGTGGAGACTCGTGTGCCTGTTCATATAAAAAAAAAAAAAGACAGGTGTGGGTTGGCTCTCCAGCTGAAGGACTCATGTCTCACAGACAGAGGTGATGATGAGCCAGCAACAAAAAAACTTCACATGCCGAAACGCAGTCTTCTCCTGATGAAACAGAGAGGAAGACAGACAGGCCGCCAGAGCACAAGGTTAAACAACTCACTATGCTGCTGCTGTATCTCCCCTGCTTTGTATACACAACTGGACTAGTTCAAGTTATATCGATGTTCGGCGTGAGTCTTAGGCAAAGGGTTTCCAACAAGTGATATATGACATCTCCCATTTGGCAGACATTTTTATCCAAAGCCAACACCGGAGTGAAATAGTGGGACTGAGCTGAATTTATTAATCATTCAATTAACTAAATGTTCCTTCTTGGTATGGTTCAGATGAATGGACTGTCAGTCTTTAATGCAATCTAATTCTCAGCACACCTCAAGAGAGATGCTGAGAACTGCTCTGCAACTCTTTAATTTCTCTCACCCTCTCACTGCATTTCACCTGCATTACTCATTCCTTGGTACGCCTTTGTCACACTCATTTTTGCTTTATTATTTCTCTGCATCTTACAGTGTAAATCCAGATTCTTCCCTCCAGTAGCAACAGTTTAAGTCGCCCTGCAGCCTGCTATCTTCATCTCTCCCTCTGTGTCTCTTTCTTACCTTCCCTCCTCAGATAGAGTCTTCCTCTGTGTCTTTGGGGCCGGGTGGTAAAGACAGTCGGGGCAGTCGATCGTATCAGACTATCAGGCCAGTTCAACCATAAATTACCTGCAGCTAACAAAGCGTGTGGCTGTAACTATTACACAGGCAGTCAAAGTCACCCCGGCCCACACGGCTGGGCTGCACACCCTCACACACTGAATGATAGCAGACCAAAGAGAGTGCAGGGAGAGTGTTTGTGTGAATCTGGTCAGTCGCACACTTTCAATATTCACAGCATACAACTTCAAACACAGGCGGTAAAGGTGATCATACAGTCCAGTCAGAGAGGCAGATGATGACTTAATATCATGATAGCTTAGCAACAAGCAGCGAAACCTTTATATGATTTTAGGATTAATATTTAAGCCAGACCAAAATATTTGTAAACCACTGTTCCAAACCATTTTCTTCAGTTAACTAGCAAAGAATTGCATCCGAAATGATGAGTTAATGAGTGAATTTAATAATAACACATTATATTTAAAATACCTTTTCATGCATTTCAGCTAATCATACTGTACAAATGACAATTCAAAAACACGTGAAACAAATATTTAAGAAGTAGAAGAAAACAAAACCCTAAAAATGAAGAGAAAAAGAATAAAACCATTATTCAACCTGAAAGCCAAAATTGATGCACACATCTTATGAGGAGGGGTATTTGTCAATTTAAATTTGTCATTTAATAAAGAACATCCAGCAGAGTCATTTTACACCACATATTTGTCTATCTGTCTACTTAGATGAAATGAGGTGCGCCAAATTCCTAGGGTTGTTCCATTTAGATTTTTTTATGCAAACATTTTTGCAAATGGCCTATCTGTCTCAATCACTTGACTGGTATACCTGAAAGTACATAACCTCTACTCTCATTAAGCACAACCACATAACACTCAAACATCCAGCAATCTGATGATATTTGAAAAGAATTAGAAACTTATACACAGTTAATGTATATGGGACTTCATTCAGCTGGCAGTGTGGCAGTGTCCACTGCCCCTGTATGTTTAACTATTTGTTGTGTAGAGACAGAGCCGTGCCTTTCCCTCTCCCAGCTGTGTGCAGGTCTGTGTTATTGGCTAATTGAGAGCGTGTTCTGTGCTGCAGCTCTGCCCTGGAGGTTAGTGTTAGCACACACACACTGTAGCAGGACAAATGAGAATACACCCCGCCATCTGCCCAAGAGAGACACTCCCTTGCCCTCTCCTTGTCCCTCTACCCTTGCCCCCCCCTCCTTTTTTTACTCTTTTCATCTCATTTATTCCTTCCTTCATGCTCCCACCTCTCTCTTTTCACCCTCCCACACCTCTTCCCCGCCTTTCCCCACATTTTCTATTCTACCTTCCCATTTTAACCACTTTGATCTTCCTCTCTCTCTCTCTCTCTCTCTCTCTCTGTACCACCTCTTCATTTCTACCACTCTTGAGTCAGTGGGAGGTGTATGTGTTTGTGTTGTGATGTGGGGGGTTCAGGCTGTCGTGTTAAGGTGTTACCGTACTCCGACCGCAGACTTTCACAAGGTTCCGTGGGCGCGATCCATAGGGGCTGACACCAAAGGTGACCCCCGGTCGGTAACCTTGGAGACCAACTTTATTAAAATGAATTTGAGTAGAGGGGCCGTCCTGACAGCAGCATAATTACATCGCGGAGCATCAGCACTAATTTATGCAGCCCGCATTCAACCGGTCAGGAGTGCCGAGATGGGGTCAGCGTGGACACACACAGAAACACACACACACACACACACACACACACACTCACACACATACGCACAGGAGACACACACTCTCACACTGACTCACAAACACACACAGAAACATACACATGGATCAGCATACCAATACAAATAGGTAAATACATTCAGTTTCTTCTTACACTGCACAATGTGGTGGCACCATCCCTCTGTAGTGTTTTTACCGCTTTGAGGGTCAGTGTGTGTTTGAATGTATGTCGGCATGCATGTGACCTGTGTGTGTTTGTGTGTGTGCGCGTATATTTAGCAGTGTTATAGAGACAGGCGCTGGACAGATCTTATTAGTGTCTTGGCCTGATAAGTGCAGCAGAGGGACTGCTCAACAGCACATCAAATACAGACTGCAAATTCACAGGTAAAATACTGCATGTTTGCTTATGTGTCTTTCTTAAGTTTTACGTGTTTAATCAATAAGCACACAGAAAAAAACCATGTACATACATTTTCACTGTAGTGGTCTCCCTTTTTGCTACATGACACTAAATCTCACCATTGAAACCATCACTGAGGAAATTCTCTCAGGCAGGGTGGCAACTAATATAAAGGAATTTCTATTTCTATTTTATTTAAAAGGTAAAGTGACCTACCTTTACTAGTCATCGATAGGGATAACAGCAATCTACATTTATAGTATAACAAGTAATGGTCAGTTGGGTTTATGAGTAACTTTACTCCTGCTTTTCGTAATGCAAAGTTTTCCTAATCTCAGTTCCTCTAAACGAGGTGTTCTTTCTTTTAAATAACCAATCTCACTATTTCCTTGATATCAAGCTGGGGACACAGAGACATGACTAAACCCAAACTTATAGATGTGAACTAAAATGAAAAGTGTTTGGATAATAACCTATAATAATAATAATAAAATCTACAATAAAAAGACTAGCGTAAATGAGAACATTTTAGTGCAATCTTGTTGATTGTGACAGCTTTTCATTCAGCATACAGCTAACACTTTGTGATTGCCATCACTTTTACTCATGTATTGATTAGTAAGGTCCTCTGTGCTCATTAGGCTCCATTAACAAAGATCCATATTGACAAAAATAAATTCTGATAATGCTGCTTTGCATTCTGGTCATCCTTTCCCTGATTTTAGCTCTTAGCTTCTTCTCTGATGAAGTTTCTAGCACCCAGTCATAAACCTGGTGATGACAAGTCTGCCCCATAGAGGATAACGCAAGAGACAGAATAAAATGTGAAGCTGTGGAGGATCAGCAGGGAGACATGAAGATGGGGTCAGGGGAAGAGAAGCAGGAGAAAGTGCAGTAGAGGAGAGTAAAAGGGGGTGAAGAGGTGGGACATGGATATAAGTCACAGCTCCAGTCACTCCACTGTAGCCATTGTGACCAAGGGCACACTAATCTATCCCATTAGCAGATCTCTCCGACTCTCTCATAATGTTACCGCTAGCTGCTCTCCTGTGACATGTTCCTGGTGCGTGCGTGCGTGCGTGCGTGCGTGCGTGCGAGCGAGCGAGCGAGCGAGCGAGCGAGCGAGAGAGAGAGAGAGAGACTGTGTGTGAGAGACAGTGTGAATGGGACAGAATGCTTCGTGTGTGTGTGTGCATAATGACAGTTCAGCTAGTTGCTCTCTTGTGAAAATGACACGTTCCTGCCAAATTAATATCATTACTATCAGAGTTTAATGGGCCAGTGCTGCCTTCTTATTTAAAACAGAACATCCCTCTCTCGACCTCCACTGCGAGGGGGGGGGGGGCAGGAGAATGGGTTAGAGGGAATGGGTAAATGAGCAGGATAGACAATGTGAACAGACTTTTTTACTACAGCTATAGAGGAAGGTGAACTTAAGATAGGGTTAAGATTAGCTTGAAAGCAAACAAACAGAATATTGAGGATAAAAAATATATAATTTGGCTATCAAGGAAAGATCTTAGAGGAAATGAAGAGAAACATTTTTATTTGCAACTGAAGCCCACTTCGTGTGCACTCAGTGGGACTAGACTACTTATCATTCACAGTTTTTTTCCAACCATGTCAGTCATTTTCCTAAATATACATTTCCCTTTCTGTGATGGCTTTAAAATGTATCTCTGCTCTGTTGAACAATGGGGCTTCCTTCCCAGTTGTAATGTTAAATTTTGGGATTGTATTCTCAGTAGTTGTTACAGCTGGCTGCATGTCTGCCGTTGGAGTGATGGCTGCTATCATTGCTGGTATTTAACATAACAAAAAAAAATAAAGAAGATAATTTTTGTATTGTGTATTTTGTGTTAGGGGGCTCCAGCCTTTTTCTTTGGTGGAGAAATAACACTTTGGAATTTTGGAGGCAGCTTAGAGATGTTTGGCTCTTGGGTACATTGTCTTTCATAGCTTGTGTTTTACAGTATGCCTTTTTGGTCATCGGTTTTTATTTTCTTTTGCAGTACTTTACAGTAGGTGTGTGTACAGTATGAGCAGTCTGTTAATGTGTCACTCTTCACATGGAGTCAGCACTGTGATAATGAGTTAATTTGGAAATACACTCTGCGGGCTGCCTGTGCATGTGGGCGCATGCATAGTTGTGTTTGCACATGTGTGCTTATTTGCACACTGTATACACATGGATATAACTATTGCACGCTACATTATATGTGTGTGTATATTTTGGTATGTGCACACCTGAAAGTGTGTGTGTGTGGGAGTGTTTGAGTGTGTGAATATGTCAGGTTGCCGCAGGAGACCAATTAGATGGTGTATCAGTGAGGAGGTGAGCATACACACACCTGTGTGTGGCCCTATTACACCAGCTCATCACACACTCACATACCGACACACAGACAGCATTGCTCTGCTCATAATAGAAACATACTGACACTTACAGCACATTGACCATATGGAATAATGACTTCACTGTGTCAAACTGTCGGACGCGAGTCACCAGCATGCATTATTTCAACCAGGTGTTACTAACTTAACCAACTTTGTGAATTATGGGTTATCTTGCTGCTGCTGAGTGGTTGTCGTTACCAATATGTACTTTACATTTGAGCATTTCTCTGCTCAAAACTGCACATCCTGTAGCATTCATACACAGCAGATGAGATCAAAGAGTGATTCGGCCCAAACTTTGGTATCGTGCACTGACGCAATCAGGTGAGAGTGAAAAAGCAGATCACAGCCAATAAAGCAGCCAGGCCTCTTCATGTATAATTCAGATCTTTTATGGTGGGCTATGCACCCATATGGGCGTGCTAAAGGAAGACTAAGGCCATTTCCAGCCACAGAAAAGCCCTTTTAAAAGCTCATCCCTGTGCCAGAGTCCTGCTCCTTTAACTGCTCCTCTTTAATGAATAGGTGTCCAATAAGGCCTTTTATTGTCTTAGCATATGTTGCTTTTATTAGGGGAAAATAATTAGGTTGTGCAGATCACTTCGGAAGTCCTCTCGCAAGATAAAAATGAGATAGTTTCACAGTCGTTGCGCAAGTCCTTCTGACTCCTCGTCGTTTTCCCCTTGGATGCCTTGTGGCCTAGCTCCCTCATCTCCTCCTCTCCTTCGTTTCCTTCCCCGCTCTCCTTGTCCCTCCTCTCCCCTTTATGCCTCCCCTCCTCCTCTCTCCCTCTTGTCCTTTGCATTCCCTCCACCTCGTTCCTCACTTCCTCTTCTATTGTTCCCTCGAACATGCAGGCATTAAATGTATGCAGCAATGTCGCATCGGACTGCACATTTACACACACACACACACACACACACACACACACATAACAGATGAACAATCACAGTGTGACAGGAGGCTGTTGATGACTGACACTCGGTTGATCTTATCTGGCGCAAAAGGGGGTAAAGAGAGGGCCGCAGAGAGAAAGAGAGAGAAATAGTTTGGGGGGGGGCAGTGGGGAGGGTTCTGCTGTGCTTTTTGTTGTGTTCCTGTCACTCCTACATAGTTTAATCCTCTGCTCCTTTCTCTGTCTGCCTTCTCATCTTCTACTACATCACTCTGCTCGCTTATATAGAAAGAAAGAATGTCAACAGGGCTCATCTGTGATCTGGGACTCCAGGGAAAGATATCCATTTACCTCCAAGAGGTCCTACTATGACTGTTTACCCATGAGACAGCTACAGTAGCACTGTATGCCCAGTCCTGTAAGTTATGAGGCCGGAGGGGGATGGGGCTGCAGGGGAATAGGGATCTGCAGAGGGTTGATGGAAAAGTAGGGGCGCAAGACGGAACGCGGGGGGGGCTAGGCTGACAGACTGAGAGAGATTGAGCGGGCATGATGAAGGAACGGAAAGAGAGGGAGGGAGGGAGGAGGCTGGTCCTTCCATCCTGTCATTAATGCCCCTCAGGGGAGCACACTGCCCGTAGGTGAGTATTCCATCAGCCTGTGGGCTAATGGAGGGTATGAAATAGAGTTTAGTACATACAGATGACCAGGGGTAGACTAATCATTGGAGACCCATGATGAGGAGAGCTGGTCGTTCTAGAGTGCATATGGTTCATTGTATCACGCTAGAACTGACAAAACGCACAGCATCTTTACTCGCTTACGTCTAACGTGACCTTTGGCCCACCTCAGTCAGAGTGACAGAGGTCACCACAGAGTCACGGGGGTGAGAGTCGGGGGGCTTACTGAAGTGTGCGCTGAGGTGTTTGAGGTGCTAATCTCCTCTCCTCTTGGTTGAGTGATCAGGCTGAATGGAGGGACAGCTTGTTTATCTGAGGGGACCGCGTTACCCAGGATTCCCTCTACAGCTGGGCCAGGCACGCTCAGCTGAGCTGTCGGCTCGCAGAGGTTACCACCAAAGATAGCTCTGTGCACACACACACACACACACACACACAGGGAGAGAGAGAAATAAACGGCACACATACACAGAGGAAGTTTTTGATTTCAATGGTTATTTATTAAATGTAAAATATCTTTAGCACAGATTAAAAATCAGACACCTCCACCTATTTTAAACACCACAGGCTGAAAAAAAACATTCCTGAAACAGAATCACAATCCCTTTGGAATCCCACTTTCAGGATAGCTAGTCCACGAGGCTGGGCAGAGGGCTGAGGCAAAAACTGCACTCCTCCTGATCCCTTTACTGGGGCTACAAGCCAGGTAATACTTTCCAAATGCATGCTGTAGCCTTATTACATTGGATTGTAGAAAATCATTTTACCTCTACCATCTAAGTACCTTTAGAATTCAGGTATTTTACCAGTTACAGCTGAGAAAAAAAAAATCAGTAGTTGTCTAAAACAGGGTAAAAGAGTATTTGCAAGAAGTGATCAGCATGTATTAACCTTGTAGAACTACTGTACACAGTGGGTACTTGTCTTGTGATTGACAGCTTACCAAACTTCAAGCAGGCTATCAAAAATTATTTAAAAAAATCCAACATTTGGTTCCGACCAAAACTGTTTTCTTGACCTGCTGCATATCCAGGGGGCATTCACATGACAAGCATGGACATATGCTGTAATGATCTGTGGTTCGTGCCAGGAACTGAACTTCTCAAATTGTATCCCAGGCATAAATAGCTTTGCCAACATTTAGCACTGCTGCTGAATTGGAGTGCCATCACAGAGGTCAGCTGGTGAATGCTCCCCCTCTCTTTTCTGCTCTGCCTCAACCCTCGCTGCTGTACAAATGCCAACTGACAACAACTGACACAGATGGTGAGCAGAAACACAGAAGGACAGGCAAAGGAAGAGAACCACCCACAGGAGTAAGAAAACAGGAAGACTCTATACACACTGTCCAAGAGAGGATATTGTCTGACAATATTTATCAACTCATTTATTTTAAACTTTTTTTTAAATTTTTAATCTTTTGTTTTTTCTACTTTTTTGAATTATTCTTTTTTTTTTTTCAGCACATGCCATATGAGAATTTGGGGATTATAAAAGTACCTGAAAGAATTGCTAGGTTTTCAGCATGCATAGCTGTTTGTATTTACAGGGTTGTATGTACAGGGATGGGCCAAAAACAGACTGCTCTACAGTACTGGGTTTATTTACATCCAGGTCAGAGGGAGAGGTCGGTGTCATAACTACAGATATGGGGGTGAAGGGTCACATGCATAGGGTCAGAGAAAGCTCATACGGCTGAGTACAACTTGGATGATGGAGACACAGAACGGAACACGGCAAAGCAACATTACTGTTAATTCAACAACATCACATCTCCCCCACATACCCTTTTTGCTTTTGAATACGCTCAATAAGAAGTTTTGAACAACTGATTATTGCGTAACACTATACAAGGACATTTCTATTGCAAGTCCATGAGGTCCTTGGGTATTGAGTCGATACTGCGATTGGAAGACTTGGATCTGATCCCAGAGCAGTTCCAGAGCCGTAGTAGTGGATCCCAGGCTAAGTGCAGTCTCATTGCTGCTTATCTACAGTCAACTTATTGCAGGGTGTTTTGTGAGTATTTCCTCAGCATTTGGGTGTGTTTTTATTACCTACAAAAGCAGATATACACAGAAGTAAGTGAAATCTGTCCTGTCCTGCTCCTTTGGTTTGTCATATTGCTGTGGTGCTGATCTTTATGTTTTATTTTTAGCACAGAGGATCATATTAGATTTAGGGTTTTTTTGGTGCACTTCATCTGTCCCATCTTCTCCCCTCCCCAAATCAGTGTGGTAGTAGCAGAGCTGTTTTTCTTTTGGAGAATGTCCAAGCAAAGTCTCAAGTAATTCAAGTTCTGGTCAAGTCTCATGTCTTGATTGGAGTCTCTGAATGCTGACTGTGCTCATTAAAGACATGGCACTAGTCAAAACTGAGACCAAGTCTCCTCAATGCAATTTATTAGATATTTTAAAATATAGTAAGAAATAGCTATAAATGTATAACTGAAACGCTAAAGTCGTACCCTTTTCTCATACAGAGATGTCTTTGAGGGCCCAGAATAAGATGTTTGTGGTGGATCCATGTGACTGGCTTTCTGAATAGGCCAATTGCACAGCAATAAGCAGGGCGGCCAGACAACCATACGTTTAATCACAATGATTAAGTAAAAGCACTTAATTCATTACAGCTGCAAAACTTTTGCAATAACCTGCAATGTGACAAATTGTGGTATATTATTATTATATTATCATTGGCAATTTGTCCCAAGTCTCATGTCAAATCAAGCTGTCAGGCAAGTCCGAGTCAAAGTCCACAGCTCTGGGTAGTAGAAAACAACTCTAAAACACCACAGATGTTTCGTTGAAAACTACTGTACACAAGGTAATGATTCACATTTACTTGCAGAAGATAGAAAGACACACAGCAAAATCAGTTTGTAGACAGCTAAATTTACAGACATAATCTACAGTTTCACATGGGTTAGAAATGGCTGTTACACCAGAGATGTGGATGATGCACACTGGTTCAGTTATATTACCTTTCATGTAGATTGTTCCAAGTGTTTATTTGCGTATCTGTTCGTGCTCGTGTACAGGCACATGCTTGTGTTCAGACATGCACATATGAATGCTGTATGTGTTTATGCATAATTGTGTAATGTAAGTGTATTGAGGATGTTGCACACCCCCTCTTGTTCTCTTTCTCACTACCTCACACACCCGTTGCCTCCTATCTGCAGACACACACACACTCACACACGCACTCACAATGATAGATGGCTGTGGTAGGTGGCTGAGCATGTTAATGCCTAATCTCATCAGCCTTATCTTCTACAGAGGTCACAAGGTCAAGTGGCAGGGGGGATGAGCTAAACACCAATAAGATAGCACATTGCTGACCGCACAGCACAAACAGTCCATGAACTGATCCATTCACTGCTAACTGACAGTAGTACAGACTCTTGCTTTTCTAGGAAAATTTTTCAAAAAATGGAAGCACTTTTGGAAAAAAAATTCTTCATTATGAAGTCAGCCACATAAATCTGGATTATGGACATGAAAGGTTGTTTTTTTTTAATCAATATTTCAACTTACAGCAGGACCAGTGTTTGGTAACTGGACACAAACAAACTGCTTTGAAAGTCAGCCAAGTTCAAGGGGGCGTCAGCGAGTTAAAGCCTGCAGCACTGAAATCTTCAGTGGAGTTTAAAAGGCATTTAGCTTTCAGACGAGCTAAATCAGATGCCCTAAGCGAGGGAGATGAGTTAAACTGAGCGCGTGTGAACCTGCAACTCGGAGACACTGCTTGGCATTTGTCTGTCTTTGATATGGCGACCAGTGATGTGGATGAAGTTATCGCCCCACTGGCAGGTGAGACAGACAGCGGTGCACAGAGAGATGCTGCCTTTTCATCTGCTGTTTACCAGCTCTCTCATCACACTGCGCTTCAAACACACTCAATCTGCTGCTGCTGCTGCGACGTTACCAACCAGGGCTCCTCCTGGCAGAAGTTTACTTAGAGCTTAGAGGGGGTTGTGTGTAAGTGTGTGTGTGCGTGTGTGGGTGGGTTTGTGTGTGTTGATGAGAAAAATATTTCTTGGAAACTGGTTCGTGTGTGTATTTCGATCATTGCATTTGCATTTATGTGCGTATTTTTGTACTTGCATGAGAAAGTATAAGTTCTTTAGACCTCAATGGATCTTTCCACTTCATGTGTGTTTGTCTCACAGCTGCTTTAGGAAGCTGTTCAAACAGTTGGCATGTAATGTGGCTCCATTATGCATGTGTGTGTGTGTGTTTGTGTTTCTTGCCCATGTTTGACTACTGCGTATATGGGGTTGTCTCACTTTGTGCCAGTACTCTGTGCTAAACATTAGTCCTCAGTCTTCACATCACTGTCGTCGTCCCCTCCCCCCTTCCCGCCTCTCATTGGGAGATAAAGAGGCGAGCCATTTCATGTGACTGTATAGAAGTCGTCTCTAGCCCCGGAGTTTGCAGGGAAGCTGTCACAGCAGCTTTTAGCCGGCACGGCAACATGAAAGATCATTCTTTGAGCAGTTGGGTTATGTGTGTAATTCTCTCTGACGTGTTTATTCTGCTGCAGTTTCAACTTTCATTTTCAAATGTCACAGAAAGCTCCCTCCTCCAAGAATATCCCTACTAATTACTGACTGATGGGACAGGGTGTATTAGAGAACTTAGCAGGTTGCATCCCAATACTGCAACGTTACTTTTACAGTGCGTCTCGGCTTTAGACGACATGAAACAGAGTCAATTTCTGGGTTGAGACTTGAGTGATCTTCAGAATTAAACTTAAAAAATGAGAGAGGACTTACTGAGAAAGAGCCGGAGGGAAAGCCTTGTGATGTGTGTATGTATGTGTATGTGTGTTTGTGTATTGTATGTGAAAATATCTATAACCAACCAACTTCTGATTTAAACACTTAGTACAGAACTGTACTTGCATCATTTCCAATACTAATTCTCAACTTTGAAAGCCTGGTTGAACCCATATATCATGTGAAAATATACATATTCATGACCATGGCATTAAAACCTGCTCTTTTACAATATACATAAAAGGTATGGTTTCCCTGGTGATTCCCATCCAGTCAGGAGCTGGTGTAATTTTCTCGTCCATGTTCTCACCTTCTCCACTGTGAGTTTAAACATCTGTAGCATTCACATGGTCCCATATAGCCAGAGGTCCTGTACACACCGAGTAGAGAAATAAATAAATAAATATATGTATATAAATATATGTACAGTAAGGGGTTATGCTGTTCCCATGGTAATATGACCCAGTCATCATGGGCTGCAGGGAGCGGGGAGAGACAGCGTGTAGAGTCTTTTTTTTTTTTTTCCTGTTGACACTGTCCTGCTGTCTCTTTTTGTCTGTGTGTGTGTCTGTATATGTGTGTGTGTGTAGATGTATGTGTCTCACAGAGGACATAGCGATGTGGTCGGTGTTCGCTGTTCGTCCTCTCTCTTTTTCTCTGGACAGGACACGTCCTAATGTCTGTGTGTCAGTAAATGAGTTCTCTGTGTTTTGTCTCCTCCTTCAGGCTGACGCCTTCACGCAGTCTCAGTCTCATGATTCGCCCACTGAACTCGTATCTCTTTCTGTGTGTTTGTCTGTCCACAGCAACAAGGGGCGGCCACCACGGTGTACTGTGCCGTAGCTCCGGAGCTGGAGGGGTTAGGCGGCATGTACTTCAACAACTGCTTCCGCTGCCTGCCGTCCATCCAGGCCCAGGACCAGAGCAGCGCTGCCAGCTTGTGGGAACTGAGCGAGCGCCTGGTTGCAGAGAGGTCTGCAGGCATACAGGCCCTCTGATGGACGGAGGAGGAGGAGGAGGAGGAGGAGGAGGGAGACTAGCCAAACAGGAATGAAAGAGGAAGGATCACGTTGATGTCCATTTAGGTATGAACTGAATAAAAGGTAACTGTACTCTGACTGTACAATACAAGAGAGCTGCCAAACCACGGAAGTCCATCTGGATTTGTCACGTCACTACGGGGGCTAAAACACACTACATATACAGTACAGGACGGGGTTTCATATACACTTTATTGAATAAATTAAAGTTTAAGTTGCGTTCAGCTCTGCTGTGGTAGTTTACAATGGGAGGTGGGGCACGGGAGAAGATTTGGGACAAATTCAGGAGTCTCTTAAAGTTTGTTCTTTCTCTGTTTGTCTCGTCTCTTTTCCCTTTTCACAACTGTCTATTTAAAAGAGCAAAGAAGCAGATGACCTGTCTCGCTAACAATACAGGGTTACCTAATAAGCATACACTCTATGGCATATGCATCTGGTTCCAGCAATAGTGTCACTACGTGGCAAATATTGTGTCTTCCCGTTTAATGTCTGTATATTCGGTATCCTCTTGTCTAGTTCTACGTAGATGTTGATGTTTCCTATTGAGATACAGAGAGCGTTGGTTAATCTTTGTGCTAAATCTTTTTGGGCATAGAAGAAATAAGGAGTAATGGGCATGTGACACTCATGGATATATAAACACACTAGAGGTATGATTATTATGTCTATATACATTATTCTGCAATAATTCTATTTCTTATCAATGTCCCTATTTGTTTTCTGTACAATATTTACAATATCCTGATTTCTGGGTATGTGCTAAAGGGGTGTGGACATCTTATTTTTTTCTGCTTGCTATTTGACTCAACCTACGTATTAATAATCTAAACTCTGGTCAGTCTAAATTACAATTTGGAGGTATTTGTGGGATGATCCGTGTCCATTTGAATAGCAAATACAGATGGTGGAGAATCTTATTTCCAGAGTCCAGGATCTTTAATTTCTGTGTTTCTTCCCTTGTTGTTGAAGCAGAACAATGTGAGTGATTTCAGTCTCCTGTTATTATTTTATCATCATTGTTTTAATATTTAACTCTGGCGTTGGGCTTGCCCTGGATTGGTTGCCCTGAAGCCGCAGTTGGGACACATTGTGCTTTATGGCAGTCTGGGTGCCGTAGGTTGCTCTTGAAACATCAGCATTCCAGTGTCATGATATCTGTAAAAAACAAAACAAAAAAACAAAACAAATGAGAGAGAACATTTAATAAAAATCTGTTTTACAGTAAACGTGAAATCCTCTTAGACACAAAAAGTGGAAGTCCATTCATTTAGAGGCCATTAGGGGGAGATATTTGTGTAGGGAGCTGTTCCTGAACTGTTCCTGAGAAGAAAATGTTTTTACTGTGTACTAAGAAAACATCCACATTACACAGTGTGTTTTATGATACATTTAATAAAATGATAGCATTTTTCTCTCTGCTTTGTTAATATGTCAGACCTGTGTACAAAGGCCAGATCAACCAGCCAATCCCACAAAGGACCTGCACTCTCACACATGGGTTGTAAGCTGCCTGATTCACTCGTCCAAACAGAAAAGCAGCAGTATAACTCTTGTATTTGGCCCACACACAAACACAGTCTCCAAATTACACCACAATTCATCACAATGACAATTCATGCTTTTTTTCCACCTCTCTTCCTCTGTATACTGTCCTTTACTATTTTTTACGCTGCCTCTCTTTTTTTGTCTTTTTTCTGTCCCTCCTATGCAGACATACTCACAGAACACACACTCACACATTCAGTCAGAAACAGGCCGTGCCTTCACACAGCCGTGGCCATCACAGAAGCTGATACCGGTGTCCTGTCCTGTTATACTCTCTACTGAGTACAGGTGTCTTATCACTGTCCTTTCACATACCTGGAACAGAGATACAGCACACACACACACACACACACACACACACACTCTGCAAAAACAGTCAGTGTCTCATATGTACCCAGCAAGGAATCGAGTGAGAAAACAAGCAGAGAATTTTATAAAACTGTCCAGAATGCTGTCTCTCCTCTAAATCAACACATCTGTGTTTAGGTGCGGTGTGGTGCTGAAGACAATCACATTCATCTATTACATGCTGAGTGATTTTAGTATATAGTCATACTAAATAGGAGTAAACAGCAATGTTAGCTACACCACCGCTACAATGTTAAAAATATTAATGATAACTGGATTGCCCCGGCCGCTGTCCGTGGTGCTGACCCGGCTCTGGCTCATTCACGGCACTGTACTTCTATCCCTGGGGAATAATCCATGGGATTGGGGAAAATTGGCACACATGGGAATTTGCCTGCTTGTTAATCAATTATAGAGCACATTTCCACCATGTGTGTTCAGTCTGCAGGCTGCTGAGCCTTGACACGAGCCTCTGTGAAGGACAACACTTTTCCCTTCCCTAGTGTCTGCCTGGTTCAGCTTTTAACAGACGCATTTCTCAGTCAGTGAGCATGTTGGCTGTTTAGTTTCCCTCTTTCTGTTGTTAGACCACCCCAGTCAGTTATTTAGATAGTCTGCCCTGCTGTGTTTATTGTTTCCAATTGTAGACTTCCTGTTTGGCTGTGCCACCACTGGATATACTGAAAGACAATTCCTGTCTCATCTGGTCTCTCACTGTCACACTCCACTACTATTGAAATATCATTTTATTCACAGGAATTCTAGACGAAATAACTTCTTAAGATGGTTATTTTATTGCAGTCTCACAACCTGCGTCTGTTATGATCCTAAAGAAAGTAATTCCACACCTGAGACTTCTGTAATGTTTGGCCCCCTCTCCTTTACCTCCCTGCTAAAGGAGGAAGTGTCAGTCTGGGAATAAAGTAACTACAAGAATAATGTTTGTGACTATATATCAGGAAACTGACGCTAATGACGAAGGCTGCGTGCTGAAAACACATCAGTTTGACAAATAAATCTTTCTTCTCCGTACAGCTGCAAGTTCCTCAAAGTTCAAAGTGTTACGTGCCCATTCCACACGTGTTGTTAGTAGCTCAGTATTACATTTCAACCAGTGCACTTATCCGCACGTACACCCACATAAGTCTGTGAGCGTGAGACATCATCATGCTCAGCTAAGCTTGCAGGCTTGGCTTATCAATGACAACCCCATGAAAGTGGCACTATAGAAAATGGAGCGTTTGAGGAAGCCTTCGATTGGAGGGGCGGACTCAAGACACAAAGGCGAATCTTCGGGCGAACAACAAACAAACTAGACGTCCGTGCGGCTGTGCACTGCAGTGGCTGATCCATGGGTGTGTGCCTGAGTGAAGAGGGAGGGTCCTGCCCGGCTTTCATACAAAGTCCTATTGATCAGGCCCTATCGGAATCATCTGATAGCTAATCAATAAGCTACACTTCCTCTCAGCGAGCAGGGAGGAGAGAGAAGCACGGCTCTCACAAGAGTGGGACCATAATCCTTTGACCCCACAGTCTCACACACACACACACACACATACACACTCTTTCTGTCTCTCTTCAATTCTCTGTCTCTTTATCGCTCTCTTACAGTAACAGTACAAGACAGAATAATAACCGAAAGCCTGTGTAAACCAAATCACCAATATACATTAGAATGTTATTTTAATTAGTTGGATTTTTTTCCCCTTCACTGAGTTTATTTCAATTTGGGCAGTAATTGTTTACGACTGACCATTTCATTTTCCATTATTGTTTTTATTTCTTCTTGTGATTAATTTCACCTCTCAAAGAATAATTATGAGAGGATTGATTTGATTATGCCTTTGTTCTACTCCTATTGGCTCCATTGACTGAGGGAATGCCATGTTGCCATTTCGAGCGGATATATTTAATGATCACAATCAATGTTAAAGCTCTCTCTAGACTCAACTAACTCAATAAATATCTGCCAGGAGGAAATTTACCATCTAACTACAGCAGGCAATAAAGTCTTGCTCTGTGTTCCCCCCCCNCCCCCCCCCCCCCCTCCCCTGCTCTCTTTCCATCTCTCTCTTTTGAGGATGATATTGTGATTAAAACTGTTGATCAATTTTCATAAAGCACCACTGTAGAGTCGATGAAAATATTATTTCCTTTCAATATCTGCACATGTGCTTTGCTTGCAAGGGCAAAAGAAAAATTATCTGATCATTCCCCCTGACTCCTTTGTACTTAATTAGTACATTTTAATAAAAAAGAAACGTCTGCTTGTCAAACTAAAATCTCTTTATTTTATAAGTCTTGTTTTGCAGAGTTTTAAAAAAGTAATTTTAATTCACATATAGGATGACAAAACCATTTCAGCTTGTGTGTGTGTGTGTGTGTGTGTGTGTGTGTGTGTGTGTGTGTGTGTGTGTGTGTGTGTGTGCGCGCAAACAGTGCAGTGGGGCTGCCCCGTCTCGCTGTGCCGGATGCATTTCTCTCTGAGATATAACGAACTAGTAGCACTAAAACAGACATCCTTTACTGTTTGGCACACTATTAAAACAACACACTGCTCAGAATAAACTCTCCAAATAAGATGTGAATGTTTTATATGACAGGAAGTATAGCATTTTAAGTAGTTTTCTCTTTGCAAGTGATGAAAGTTGTGTAATATGAAGATGTTGGAGTTGTTGGCACATGCTACAAAGTTTCTCTCCATTTCAGTGGGCTCTTTTATAAAGAATCTTAGAAGCAGCATTTGATAACATTTGGATCCAGATAGCTGTGATTCAGTGAGTCTGTTCACTATCAAATGCACTTATTTCCCCCTGTAGATCTACTTGTGCAATCTGTAACTTTCTCTGTTTTTATTGAAGTCTCAACACGGCACCTTTGAGGAAATCGTTCCAGCCCCAAATCCCCAGCGTGTCCTCACCGCTAGACAGCATGACCTTGTAAACCCTGAGTTATTTTACTCACCCATTGTGTGAGGATAGAAAGAAAAGAGAGAGAGAGGGAGAAAGAGGAGGGACGGGGGTAGCGGGGGTAGAGAAAAAAGAGCTCCTGCCTGTCACAGCTTTCAAACACAAAGAAAAATGAGCACTTGGGCTGAAGTACAATTATTAGCCCCTGTCTACAGATTCATCACACTATAGAGAGGGAGGGAGGGAGGGGGGGAGATAGAGAGAGGAGTGGAGCAAGAGGTGGAGTCGAGGTAGAAAAAAAGAGCTGTATAGGTATGGGCAGAGCGGTATGGAAGATGGAAAGACAGTGAGGAGAATGAACTGAGGAAATAGCAAATAGGGCTGTTACACTGTGAGGGAAAACTGAGAGCGAGCCAGGCGGGGTGCAAGGTGGAGCATGCAAAGCCACCGCAGCGTCGGGAGAAAAGAGAGGCGAGGGGTTTAAGGGAAATAAAAGAGTGAGGAAAAGAGAAAGAGCAAGGCAGAGGTAAAGGAAGGTAAAATGAAATAAGAGGATTTGTCAGGCCAGTGGTTGGTGGCAGTAATAAAGCCTGCTAATCTGAGGGAGAACGCTTGGCTGCTCTCACACTGACTCTCTTGACGCCCCACTTTACCACCGGGCCAAGCCAAGGTCACACACACACACACACACACACACACACACACACACACACACACACACACACACACACACACACACACACATACACGCCAGTCCAAACACACACACACATGCACACAGTGTCCATGCATGTTTTCAGTCTGTCCCATCGCTCTGTTTGTGAATTAGGTGCGTTTGTGTGTGCTTTCCCACATTCCTCTAAATGTTGTGCCATCACAGCTGACCTCTCTCCTCTCCCCGCACGTCTTTCTCTCTCTCACCTTTTCACTCGGCGTCACTCGTCTTCTTGTTAGGCATCATCTCCACCACACACCCCCCTAAGCCATGTTGATTTTGAAATCTCATTTTTCTCTGTTTCTTAACTGACTCCGCCGTGTGAATCAATACCTATCAAAACCATTACATAAATACATCTGTCACAAGCAGATAGTAGAGTGGGGATGTAATGTGTCTGGTTAAGGCCACCATAGAGTGAAAAGAGATATGTGTGTGTTCTCAGAGGACAGCGAGTGTCATTTTGTGTGACCAGGTGTGTCGGGCGGAGAAAAAGGTTGTTATTGAGCTGCGATAAATGACGCATAACCCGGTGCACCGCTTACTTAGCCCCAGTTCTCTCTGTCTCCTTTTTGTCAGTTGGTGTGTGTGTTGTGGGTGTGTAGTCATGGGCATAGCTGTATGATTTCCTGAAGGCCGCAAGTCTGAAGTAAGTCTGCACAGTGAGGAGTAAAATTTTTTGGATGCACAAGAGAGGCGTCTGGATGTATAAAGCTGTGTCATAGGTGTGTTTACATGGCTGGTAGCTAGTTAATAGCCCTTAAAACTAGGGCTAGGGTATTGTTTGAAAGTTTCAAAACTTGTGCCAGTGTGTTACCTGAACTGAACATGATGATGCCTTACTTTGACAAAAACAAAGATCAGATCTGATCAGACTTTCAGTGCCAGCTTTTAGTACTTGGCAGTTTTTAATACTCAATGTCACAAAACCATTTTGGTCAGTGCCTAAAAAAAATGTAGGTTCGTTATCCAACACACTCATACCTCCACGCAGCTCAAATACATGTAGTGCAACATACACAGCTAAACAGTGTGTTTTGAAAAATATGGGCCTCTGCATGGAAGGTGGATGGAAAGAATGATTGATAGGGGGAGAAAGATGGAGGGAATGAGAGAGAACAAGTGTCTCATGTCCTCTTCTGTTTGGCCATCTGGAGCTATTAAGATTGTATTTTCTTAAAAAAAAAAAAAAAAACATTTCTTTGTCTCAAACACAAATACAGTGTTCCTCATTTCTTCTTGTACCGGTTTCTTGTTCTCTTCTTTTTCTCCTCATCATCCTTTAGTGTTGTCATTGGCATTTCCACACCTCACTTCTGTGATTGACGGTGTGATGCAGATTTACATGTCATGCTGAAATAGCTCAATAACCTGCGCGCAGATAATCACCTCATTGAGAAACGCTCCGGCCTCTCTCCACTCACAATTACTATTGTGTATTTGATCATATAACCACTCTCCAACAATGCACTTAATGGGCTTATTGGCAGCGGACCAGGTCTTGCTTGTAAATAAGCCTGATGGTGTTTGATTCTAATAAATTAGGCTCATATATGCAAACACGGTAAAATCATAACAATATCCAAATGTGTGAAGGCAGAGGTGGGGTGGCGACAGGCGGAGATTTATGCTGCTACCAACTGGCCGGCCTCATCACTCACTCAGCTATCTTCAATTTTTTTATTTGTTTAATTTCCAAATGTGATTGCTCCACCACTCCCGCTCACGCTGATAAATGCAAAGGATCATGGGTAGAGGAGGCCAAGATTAATACGCATAATTTTTCAACTGGACCAATCCACAAAAAAAAAAAAAAAAAAAGAAGAAGAAGAAAAGGAATGTGCTAAGAGCTCTGAGGAGGAATAAAAGCCATTTGTGCCGGGACATGATGTAACCGAGTACTGTTAGGTAAATAAATGTAAGATCACACAGTGCATTTCCTCTCTGTCTCTCTCCCTAATTGGGGCATTTTGGGTGAAAAGCCTTTTAACCAAATAAAAAACAAAGTGAATATACACAGCGCTGAAAAGGCTCGATGACCTCATAGCTTAATTTCTGTCATTTGTTTACCTGCATAATGTGAGTTCCAACTGTTTTACTGTCTATTCTGTGAGATACAACTCCCCTGTGGGTAGTGAAGGTCACACACATGTCTTTTAAAATCTTAAAAATATATTAATTTACATTATTCTTTCATTAAGCCTTTATTTACTGTAAAGTTCTCTACTCTCCTTTGCACAGGCACCCTGTGTACACAGGACGGGTGACACACAGCAGAAGAGCTACATAAAAAAACCAAACAGTAAAACATACTAAATTGCGCCTGAAGTAAAAGATAAGGCTCAATAAATGAAGTTAAAGTAAACAGCAATACATTTAATGAGCAATAAATATATGTAAGCACAAGAATATGGGCTAAAAGCCTAATTAACATAATTAAACTGACAATACTGACAATAACAATAACAACGACCTGGTTAATGAGAAGATACTGTATTTTTGTTTGTTTACTCTGTTACTTTGGAAGAAAGGAAATGTGTGTGTTCATATGAAGAGCAACTGTGTGTGTGTGTGTGTGTGTGTGTGTATATATTATAAATGGAAGGGAGAAGAGTCACCTCTCAAAAACACACTCACATACCTACGAGATTAATTACAAGTGCCGTGAATCACTGTGCAATTAATTAACTCATCCTTAGTAATGAGTGTGTGTGTGCGTGTGTGTGTGTGTGTGTGAACTGTGTGTATGGTGTGTCACACAGACAGCCCCTCCATCTCTCCACCTCTCGTCCTGTCCCCTCTCTAATTGCTTCCCTCTCTATTAAAATGCAGTCTGCTGTGACATCACTCAACCCTCTGCTTGAGCAGGCCAGGGCACCGGGCAAACCACACACACACACGCACACACACACACACACACAGGTACATACACATAGTTTATTTTATAGTGCATGGTTTGTGTGGATTTTAGGGATGATTTGGGTTGCTGAGAGAACACGGGAGGCTCAGAGTCGACCAACAGAGTAAACCTGTGGTGTCACTGATGTCTCCCTGACTGTGTGTGTGTGTGTGTGTGTGTGTGTTACTGGAAACTGTAGCTAAGTCTGGACAGACTGACGTGTTACTGTATGTGTGTGTTGTTGGCCTGGATCATAATTATTGTTTAATAGATTTCAGGGGAATTGTACTGCGGCTATAAAATCATATCATGTCATCGTTTTACAAAATTCTGCTTCCACATGAAATGCTATTTGTAATTAGAAACTAACAAAAAGAGTGACTGAAGTTTTTGTATTGCATTTGTAGAGATTTTGCAGATGCAATGCAGTGTGACACAGTTCTTAACACTAAACATCAATTTGATTATTTAATTTACAGTATGTGTGAATTTATACATTATCTTAAAAAAATCTGCTATTATCCTTTACATGAAAATCTTATCTGAAAAAACACTGGAGTTTCCATCACAAAAACACATTACACAAAAAAACAGTAAAAAACAACACAACAGGGTAAAAAAATAATATTTCTCTAATTAAAATAAAGTTTATCTTTGTCTAATATGGACTTTGTGTCTGAAATGAAGTGATGGGAAATAAGGTGACCTTTTCCATATCTTGATATACATCAATATCAGAAAAATATTTGTATTAATAAGATATTGATGTTTCTATATCGAGTGTTCAAGGCACAGTACTGTGTGGTCATTCTGTTCATCTGTATGGAGTGGATACATGCTAAACTGAACACATAATAGTGCATGTGTGGGTCAAAATACAAAACTGCATCAATTGAAGTGATATTTATTTATCTTTCGATTCTGATTCACTCATATACAAGATGAAAAACACGACAATAAACCAGCAAGTAATGTCTGACGCCCCCTCCCCACTCTCTTTCTCTCATTCTCTCTCTCTCTCAGAGCTAATCTGATTGGTGCATAAATCATGCTGACATCAGCATGGGTGGAAGTTGGCCTACTCCTACACACACACACACTTGTGCGCGCGCACACACACACACACACACACACAGACTGAGGCTCCTCTCTGAGGTGAGAGCAGCGGTGTGCTCTACAGTGATCATGAGGACAGTGGATAACAGATCTCTCTTTTATCATTCCCTGACTTTCCCTGACATTTAAAAAGCCATTAACACCAGTGAGATTCACCCTCGTGTACATTTCATATGGAAGCACCCCCTCGACACACACACACACACACACACGCGCACACACACACACATGCTCCTTTTATACAGACACACATACATGCTTGCTTGCCACTCGCTCACAGGCTTTCTACACACTCGTGTGTGTGTGTGTGTGTGTGTGGGAATGATGTCAGTGATAACACAAAGCCCAAATGACACAGACAGAGCAGTGAATTATACCTTAATAAGCTTTTCACACCTGCCCTTCTTTTCTGTAAGATTAAAGAAAAGAGATCCAGCCCACTGCTGGTGTATTTTAATAGTGGTAAGACACAGCTAGTGATACACTTATTAATCCCCTGTTGAAATCAATGAGGATTTGGGGCATTGATACCCTTTATCAGAATGCAGTCCTTCCCCCTCTGTCCCCCCCAACATGGTGACAAATGGACAGTAAGTGGCTGTTGTCTTGGAGTGACTGCGTTTGTGAATGGTAATTATCCACCAATTCAGCCATATATACACGACTATACTGTAAACACTAACAGCATAATAGTATTTTCTTCTTAGCACTATATTAATTTATGGCCCATTATTGTAAAGCCCATCGTTACAATGCGAGGGAGCATTTATTGTAATCAGAGGACTGATACAGAATGGAAGCACGGCTAATGTACGTAATGTACTCACAAGCAGTCTGCCTGACAAAACTGTACGGTAGCTAATGCAGCGAATGACATACGGCCTCACTCTTTGTTGTTAGCATTTATTAGCAGTGAAAGGCGGCCTGAGCGCGAAACAGCTATAGACTAATTATATTCCATTGTGTCTGCGTGAGAAACAAGAAGCAAACATGCTCTGCAGTGATACAATAGTCACCCCACCGCTTAATCTGCAGGATATTAACATGAAACTGAAGCTAAGCGCGTGGCTCGGCTGGGCCTGCAGTATGAGTCATGACTAGCAGTGATATACAGCAGGTACAGATATTGAGCTCAGTCTTTTAAATGCATGTTATTGTAATTCTGCAGATGGCGGAGGCACTTTTGGTGATTATGGATCGGACCTTTTTAAACTCCTTTGAAAACTGCTCTAAATCTTACGGTCCCCGGGGGCGTACAGAGACGTTTAGAAGACAGGAGACATGTTTGCATTCGGAAAATCATGAGAGGGGAAAAGAGAGGAGAGACAAAGTCAGAGAGGGCTTTAGGGAAGGGTTGACTCTTAGTTTAAGGCAGCAGGGGTCACGGGTGTGAAATAACTGGCATATTCAAAGATAAAAGGATGAAAAATTACATGAGGGAAGAGATGGGTCTTTGAAATATTCAGACAGATCTAATGTCAAGAAGAGAGGCAAGAATACCGGTCCTTTGCAGAAAGAGAGAAAGGTTCGATGTCAGTAAAACATACTCCTCAAGCAGTATTTGTATTTTTTATCCTGTGTATGTGTATCTGCTCCTGAGAAGGTAGTGCAGAATTAATGTTTTTTTTAGTTTAGGGCAGCTGAGGCTTGGAGCATGTGTTCAAAACAACAGCTAGATTCGGAGTAAATACTTTACTGAGTGAAAGAGAGGAGG
This sequence comes from Maccullochella peelii, assembly GCA_002120245.1. NCBI lineage: Eukaryota > Metazoa > Chordata > Actinopteri > Centrarchiformes > Percichthyidae > Maccullochella > Maccullochella peelii. Next base: position 48,431 of record LKNJ01000126.1, on the reverse strand, counting down.
AGAAGGAGGAGGAAGAGGAGGAGGAGGTGGAGGAGGAGGAGGAGGAAAGGATCTAAACAAAGAAATTCCCATTCTCATCATCTCCTATGAAGGTCTGCTCAGCTGAAGATATGGCACTCGCAGAGTTTGGCTCTTTTTAATGCTGCAGGCCTGCGACTCTAGATAGTAGGTGTACTTACTCACATCTGTTTTCATCATGTGTGAGAAAGTTTGGCATTAATTCACATCTCTGTTATTAGAGTTTCCACTCACGCTGATATGCGGCTGCGTTTATCTTCGCTCATGAACATAATAAGCTCAAAGACCGAAGATGCTCCCCCCAGAGTGATGCATTGTTTATCATTCCTTCTCCACTTGAGTTCTATTTTGTCTATCACCCTCTTCTTTGCATCATTTTGTATTCAGTGCAGTGTTATACAGTAGTGTCTGGTCTCTGCTGTGCTGTGTTGCAGAGGAGTGTAATGCACTGGGTCTCACCCCGTGTCCATCACTCTGCCTGCTGTAAGTCAAGCAGGCAGCCAGACAACCACCCACCAGAGAGAAATAGATGAATGGTGGGATTTGGAAGAGATACACAACAAGAAGGGGGGGACTGCTATGACTCAGAGCATCGATGCTACGTCAAAAGTGGATTCGAAAATTGTTTAGAGAAAGAAAGGGAGACAGAAGGTGAAAGAGAGGAGGGCAGGGGTAAAGAAAGAGGAGCGTTACAAAGATATCATCATGAATGGCCATGAGAGAGGAGTGAGTGAGCAGGTTAGAGAGGGAGAGAGACCCAGTGAGTTATGGGAGAGGTGTGAGTGAGATGGTGGAGAGAGAGAGAGAGAGAGAGCAGTGAGACAGACAGGATGAGTTATAGACCCAGAGAGGGAGAGAGAGCTTTCACACGTGGAGACAGCCTGGTGATTTAGGGCTAAAGGACACTGAGACAAGCTCTGCTGCGAAAGGTGATAGACCTAAAGAGTGGTAACAGATCCACTGCAACGCTACAGCGTCGACTGTGTCAGCACTGGAGCATCTGTGCCTCCTCTTTTATCTTATCTACGCAAGCACTCATGCACCACATGTTATGAGGACTAAAGCATCATGAGAGTACTTCACTAGTCGAAAGAGACACTTTCAAATGAGAGAGAGCTCATGTTTATGTTGTGCGCCAGGGTGAAATAATAATGTACACATGCAGTCCTGAGGAAAAAAAACTAAATGGAAAGAAAAAACCTAATTGCCACTTAAAAAATACTCCTTCAGGCTAAACAACAAAATTGGCAATTTGTCTTCCAAAATGAGCCATATGAGCGTTTTCTGATCTGACCTCCTAATGACACAACGACATTGTTTGTCAGTGCCTTCTAAAATGCATATGACCATTACAAAAGTTATTCTTAAGGTTAAGGTTTGGATAGGTTTAGGCACAAAAACTACTGGGTTATGGTTAGGGAATGATTGTGGTCATGACTGAAAAAGGAACTGCTTTGTTAAAGTGGTTTCCAGTGTTTTCGTGTTGCACTTCAAAGTTGGGAGACTTGCAAGAGACAGATAAAAAAAACTGAAGCAGCGCAGATATATCCTGAGTTTCAGTCCCTAGCATGAGTCTTATAATGCAATGATTTTTTTCCCTGCCTTTTCTGTCTGGTAAACATCAACATCTTTCGAACTCCACACCCCCAGTTGGTAATGTAGTCGTTAGAGTCCAATCTGAGATAGCTTGGTGACATCATCAGGGTTATTTTTTTAGACCAGAAAGCTCTTCCAGAGTCTCCCCAGCAACGCTTTCCAGCTCCTCCTGGAGGATCCCAAGGCGTTCCCAGGCCAGATGAAATATATAATCCCTCCAGTGTGTTCTGGTTCTACCCCGGGGCCTCCTACCAGTTGGACGTGCCCAGAAAACCTCTAAGGGGAGACGTCCAGGAGGCATCCTGATCAGATGCCTGAACCACCTCAACTGGCTCCTTTCGATGTGAAGGGAGCCAGATGTGAACAGCGGCCTTCAATATTACAGCCAGATGCTTTATATGCCTGCCCACTGCTAGCCTTCCTAAGAGGACTTGGAGCCAACGATCAATGTTAAAATTTTTCTGGTGAGAACCGTCCCAAAAATATAGCTTAAGACTGAGCACATGCTCAGATACATGCAATGATTGGCCTGGCACTACAGAAACACTGTTTATCTACAAACACCATTACAGTTGAGTAAACCAGTCATATTTATATCAGTGTGTGTGTGTTGGTACAGAAACAGCGCTTTCATAGCTTCAGGTATTTGTATGGCGGCATGGTCGTGTCCATATTTGGGCGGTGTGAGGCGGTCACTAATCCATTTGACCTTCTGGCTCATTTGCATGCGCCGCCCCCTCCGACTGAGAGATGCCATGACCTTTATTAGCTAATTAAGAAACATAACAGAAATAAACCTGACAGAATGAGAATGGACATACACACACACATGCACACACACATGCACACACACTCAGCGTGGCTGCAGACAGAATGAGGATGGGCGGAAAAGGGAGCAGACAGGCGGCAGACTGGAAATAAAGACATGAGCGAAGAGAAATTTGGCTTTCTATCAAATGGAAACAGCCACAGCTACGTTTCCACATACAACTGTGTGCAGATTTCCTGTAATATTCTCTGTAACTACTAGTCCCTTTGGAGGAAGTGTTACCACACACACACACACACACACACACACACACACACACACACACACACACACACACACACACACACACACACACTCTTAATCGTTACATTTGCCAGCAGACATTCAAGCATTATAGTATTATAGAAGTAGTTTCTCTTAATCACATACTGAGCTCCTTTAAATCTCTGTGCGCTGGAATAAGAGAAGTAAATCTTTCTGTCTCTGCTGTCTGCTGCCACTTAAGTGTAGTCGGCCTCTTGTTCTCTCCTCCCTCTCCCACTAAGGACTCATAATAAGCTGCTAGACCCCCCAGGCTACAGAAGGAGGTGTGTGTGTGTGTGTATGTGTGAGTGTGTGTTCCCTCACACTACCAACAGACAGCAGCAAGACAAACAAGAGTGTATGAATACAAACACAAACACACACACACAACTACATAGAGTATGCACACAAAACATACCTACAAATTTCTGCACACATTTGCATTAACACAAATATTTTAGCACATATACGTCTACACACGATTGAATATACACACACACAAACACACACACACACAGACGCACAAATTGGGGGTGTTATCTCCCACACCTTCCCAGTGTTCATTGTGTGTTAATCTGAGCAGTAATCTGCAGAGTGGGTAGATTATCATCTGACAAGCACCATTTTGAGGTTTGTAGGATTACGCAATCAACTCCCCTCCTACAGTACATCACAGGGCTGAAGTTACAATGTAAACACACACACACGCACTTAATGCTGGCACTACTAAAACAGTTAGGGGTTGACATACTTTATTTTATCTACCGTTTCTTTGCACACTTCTGTCATTTGTATTATGTGGCACTGCCTTTTGCTAAATGTTTCATAACACAGACTAAATCCTATATTATGATACTTTTTACGAATTCATTTAAAAAAAAAAATCAAATAATCAAAAACACATTATTCATTTCAAAACACCCACAGTCTGTTTCCATGACATTTTCAGAGAAAATGAGCGAGACGAAAGGGAGGAAGATGAGAGGCTATGAGAGGTTAAATGAGAGAAACTGAGAAACATGAATGGATGGATGGATGGAAAGATGAGACAGATTGAAAGCTGCGACCTCTCGGTGCTGCAGTCTGTCAGTCTGTCTCTGTCACCATGACAGGCCTGCAACAGTGGGGAACCCTGAACAGCTCGGTCCACACTGCTGCACACAGGGGCTTCACACGCTGACAGACAGAGCCAAGGGCTGTCCTGTCCACAGCGTATCACAGTCTGCAGTGAAGCCCTGCAGTCTGACTGCCTGTCTAACTCTAATAGCCCAGTTTCCTGTTTTCATCACCTACATGTACACAGAAAACATTTTGATATAGAATAAGTGTTGATATGACGGCCTGCACCATTTCTGAAAAATCTGTAAGTGAAAGTTGTGATGCTTGTACTCGTTTAGAGAAATCAGAAGTTGAGCTGTTTAAATTAGATTTTATTTCCTTTCCTGACCGCCGAGTGGGACTCCAGAGAATTGTGTATGTCTATGACTGACTGATAACTCATTTCTGAGGTGTGCAGTGAAATCAATGCAAGAAAGCGCAACAAATTGTCCTGTTACAGTTTGTTGTTCAATATCACAGTGAGAGGAGGGGCTCATACACCTTTATTCCAGCTTTCCCTCTGGAAATATGTAAGGGGCCAAGTTATAAATTTAACTATTTATTTTTGAAGACTTGTCACTGAGTTACCAGTGAGTTACCATTTTGTTAGGCACATCTGTCCAATCTAATACAATCCAATATAACAGCTCTGCAGCAAATTATTTGTTAAGCCTATAATGTTCAGTTTTGTTGACACTGTGTTATTGATCCAACTCTATGATCATTTCTGAGTTCTTCATTGTTGTATTAGTCTGAATTAAGACGTGTTTCCAGTCGTGGTGTTCCAGTGCAACACCACCACTAATGACAAAGATTGTGCACTTTAAGCTTCACACATATAGGATTGCATTAGCTTGTACGGGTGTACCTAATTAACTGGTTAAAGTGCACATTGTCTTTCTGTTGCCTTTCAGTGTTTTTCACAGTGTCTTCTGACGTCTATGGCAGGAAGGTGTGCAGTGATTGTGGGCTTTTCACCTACATAAAAGTTGTTGAAGACACATTACTGACCTTGTTTTCATGAATAGCTTTCGCTTATTCGAATGTAGAGACAACAGAGAGGGTGACAAAGGCAAAGAGGAGGTTATGCGTTTATTAATAAAATGTTTAGTCAGAGATGTTTTTTGTTTTTTTACAGAAATTAACTGACTTTGCATTCTGTTTGAGCCATTGTAGGAATCAATCAGACATCACCAAGGTAAAAATGTGAAGCTTGTCAAACATAGATGTTGAAACATAACATCACTAATTGCTGCTTTGAATTGTAATAATTGCTGAAACTGAAGCTCCTTAGAGTTATCAGCTGCAGCTGTGATTTCCCTGCTATGACGAGTCAAAATGTCTGCCGGGAAGAAAAGGTCTGTGAATCGAATCCACTGGAGAATGATTAAGAAACAAGAGCGCTCAGATGCTAGCAAGGCTTTTAAGATTCAAGTTAGCAAGATGTATTCAGAAAGTAAAACAGTGTCTGGCTTCCAAAAGGGAGCGTGACAGAAAGAGTTTAGGAACCATTGGTTTAAATAAAGATGCACTACATTGTATTGATCCCAGAGAGGACACTGGGCTCATTGCAGTGGCACATATTCAGAAAATGTATGGTTTTAACAAATGTATTTGTGTATGCATTGCGTTTGCCTCTGCGCTGTGCTGTATGTTCTCCTGTGTCTCGTCTTCTGTGTCCCCATTTGTCTGTCTGTGTGGGCTTCCTCTGCCTTTCTGTGTGTTTGTATTTGCCACTCTGCCTCTGTAGTGTGATGGCTGAGGCTGTGATTTTTATCCTCCCAACATTCCAGTAAATACTCAGACAAAACGCAGCACACTCCGAGGAGCCTCAGGCCAGGGCAATCCATCAGGGAGAAAACAACACAGAGATCAGACTGTTTCTGCTCCATAAAACAGCCTTCAGGACACCAGCAGCCATTCAGTGTCTGGGATGTAGAATTAATACTCTTTCGCTTTCTCTTCCTGTATTTTTTCCGCCATCCTGCCTCTCAATCACTGTATCAAAAACTGTCACAAATCCCGTGGTGAAAGCTGTAAACAATATTTGCGACAGTGCGTCTTCTTTACGGTATAATTTACCCAGCGGGTTGTCGGCACAACCAGTTGAGTGTTCCCCAAGAAAACCTGGTAGTGGATGAGAGGCAATGAAAACCAGAGCTGGTATCCTGAACCTCTGTAATGCAATGAAAGTTAGCAGAGTGTTTTCTTTACTTACAGGCTATAGGATCAGGGATAATGTTGTATAAATATTTGATGGTTTCCTAGCAGGGTCTTATATGGCTGAGAGAGTGCAGCATTAAGCTGATGATCAAGGAGAACTTCGCACACGCAATCACAAAGACACATGCACACGCAGACACACAGAAACAGCAATGCATGCATGCAATCAGGTATGGCCAACATGCACATTAATGGCAACGCACACACAAATATCCATGCACACACACACACACACACTGCTCTGTCTGTCTGTCTCTCTCTGCACTGCATTGGGTTTCACTTTCTGTGTGTGCTTGGTTTACAGATGTTGATCATGTCTCGCTGAGCTTGCAGTGAAAAGACAGATTCTTTACATCTTTGAGACCACTGCTACACTCACACAGCAACTTGTTAGGCTTTGACAGAAGCTGTAGAAAAGCTTTGAATATCTACAGAAGCTGCTAACATTAGAAGGCCACTGTAAAGTTTTGTTAATGTACTACTCCCTGGAAGACAAGAAAAGCACTTTTGTTTTAGCTCTGCCAAAATTGGTTATTAGAAACATTGTTAATGAACGTCTCAAATATCACAATGTATTTGCTCTAGTATAGAGAGAGATTAGCGCTGCCAGAGAGACTGTGTTAAATTGCTGAGCTGTTATGGCTGCCCCCTCTACACTTCTAAAAGAAAGTGTCCAAATTTTTCTCCATCTAGCAAGTGTGAAATGTCAGCCGGTGTATAATCTTACAGCGATCAACCCCACTGAGAGCACAGAGACAAAGAGTGTTTTTCTCCTTCAGAGACGTATGCAGATGGCAACTGATGTATGATATTAACCTTTGCTATCCTAACTCCTGTCTATACACACGCACACGCACACACACACACACACACACACACACACACACACACACACACACACACACACACACACACACACACACACACGGATGGCATACTAATCATATTGATCCACCTTTAGAAAGACGGCCCTGACGTTTTTCTCCCTCTTGGTCAAAATCTGTGTGTGAGTAGTAGAAATGATGCAAAATCATCCTATATTTTATTTTGGAAGTCAAGATATATTATATATTATATAAGCATGTAATAACTTTTCCTGAGCATCCCAAAGTAAGTAAACCTGCCATATGTGCAGCATATTTTACACAAATTTATTTGATAAATGTGTCAGTCCTCGAGTATTTTCCTTTGGATTGCTTGTCAGTGGCAACATTTTTTTAGACAAATGGGCTCCTCGGGTTTTAGTGTCGCTCCTCTCTTTGTCTACTGAATCGTCAGTTTTAGCGAGGAAAAAAAAAGAGTAAAGGGAGGATGAGAGAGGAGGCAAAGTATAAAAACAAATTGGCGCAGAGGGATGAGAGTGAGATATCAAAAGACTGGATGGTGAGGGATGAATGAAATAGAGTATCAGACGTGCTGTGGTCTCTAAGGTCAGGGTCTATATCACTCTTTGCTTCTGAAACAACAACCACCACAACAAGCACCAGGGAGCCAACCAATCTGGGCTACGGCATTGTTCACTATCTGCTGAAGAAAACAGCTCGGTCTCTCTTCCTCTCTCTCTCTCTTTCTTACACACTCACACAATCACTCCTCACTTCATATCTGGAGAGAGAGAATAGAGCGTGTTCCTTATTGTCCCCTTAGTGGTGATGTGGGGGTGTGTGTTAGGGCTTGATTGTTACTGGTTTACATAAGGGTATTAAACTCTCGCATAGCCCTATCTATCTGAGCCAGGCAGATATATTTGTGTTGTGGCTCCTTTATGCATTTGTTATTTCCAAAGAGGATTGGGATGCACCAGTGGAAGAGAGGATAGATAGCCTGCTGATATTACCCTCTTCCTCTCTCCCTTGCTTCCTCCTTTTTCCCTCTAAAAACCAAACTCTTGTGCGTTTGTGAGTGTGTACATGTGTGTGATTATCTGTGTGTGTGTGTTTGTGTACTGCCTCCAGAAACAAAAGCGGGTAATTAATTAAAGAGAAGTGCACTTTGTCGCCATTGTCCTGTTCAACAACTCTAACAGCGTTCAGCAAAACAGCATTCAGTGATATTATTCGTAATAATAGCTGTTGTTTCAATCTGAAATGGTCTGAAATTAGGGATGTATTAGCTAAACATTGTGTAGATGCATTTAGCTAAACCAACATAATGAGCAGAGAAAGGTTTACTGTCTATTTACAAGTCAAACAAGAACATAGTGTACAGAACATGCATGCAAGTGGTGAAATACATTTACACAAGTACTGTAGTACAAATACAATATTTTTTTCCTTTACGTGAGTATTACCATTTATGTTTCCTTCTTGCTTTCTACTCCTTCTTCACTACATTTAACAGGAAAATATTGTACTTTTTACACCACTACATAATTACTTGTTACTTTAGATGGATTCAGACTTATACAAAAATGATCAGCCTATAAAGTATGATTCATTGTTACAGATTAAAATACCCAACAGTGTATTAAGTAGTTGAAATTACCTTAATCTTGATCGGCTACAAAATAATAATCAGTAATATTATTAGCTGATTATCATAAAGAGTCGGTCTAGACCTGCTCTTTATGACAAAGTGCCCTGAGATAACGTTGTTATGATATGGCGCTATATAAATAAAACTGAATTGAATTGATTAATCATTGTTGTACAACAACACATAACTTAGTAACGTGTTACAGTAATGTGATAACTTTTCAGTAACGAGTATTGAGAAGGATTACAATTAAAAATTCAGTAATTACATTACAGTTACTAATCCCAGTGGTTCAGTGGACAGACTGGTCCAGGAAGTGTTAGTTTGGTGCAGCGGTTGGGGCGTGGAGAGAACCATGCCAAAAGAGGGGAAATGCGTCTCTTGGTAACTTTGAAGTTGTCGTTACATGTTGTATGATCTTAAGTGGCTTGCCAACGCCACGGGTAAGAATTCAGAAATGAGCTGTGTTTTGTTCTGAGTATGAGGGTGTGTGAACCCTGTGGCTGTGAGGATGGGAGTACTGCATGCAGTCACCAGAGCTGAGCTAGGTCTGTTGGTCTGTAAATACCTTCAAAATGTAGGCTTACTGCTTGTGAAACCACAATGTCTCGTTTTCTGTCTTGTGTCTTTCGTGTTAAATACAGAAGATGCGACGTGTGGGTGTGGAGGCTTTGGGGTTATTTAAGGGACAAAGCTGTGCTGAGTATAAAAAAAGTAAATGTAACGAGTAATGTAAATTGTTATGATATGGCGCTATATAAATAAAACTGAATTGAATTGAAAATTGCTGTTATTAGGAAATTAGTTTAATTACCTTTAATTACCTTAACTTGCCCAACACTGCTAGCAATATAATAAAATAACCGGTGGCCATTCTGCCAACCATCATTCAAATTAAACACCAACATATACGTCATTGGCCCATGGCCTCTAGAGTGACACATATAAGCATTTTCTGATCTGATGCTACTATCGACAGCACAACATCGCTGTTTCTTATTAAACAGACCTTCGTCATCATGGTTACAATAATAAACACTTGTTTAACACTTGGTCAAGGTTAAAAGAAACCAACATTGATTGTTGGTAGGAACCGGTAACAGACTAGCAATCTCCCGTCTTTAAGTCTGACGTTTTGTTGGCTCATCCACCCACCCAGACATCCTGCCTGTGTGACTTTGTGGCTCTATGATATCGTCACACTACTTCCTCCTTTGCTCCTTACAGACAACAGTCATAATTACTAAAGCCACTAGAGGGCTTTCTCACTTGAATGTAGTTTTTGGGCATTTTCTGAAATGTCTGACGCTCTCCTTTTCTTGGGAGGTCAATCTCCATTTTGCATTAGAAGTGTTTTTTACATTTAAGTGCAAACGTCTGTAACTTTAGTAAAATTTTGAATGCAGGACCTGTACTTGTAATTGAGCATTTCTACGTTGTGGTATTGCTAATTTCACTTAAGTACAGGATCTTGATGTTACTTCCACCACTGATATATACAAATATATCTGAAATTACAAGCCTGAAATCAATTGTTTATTGTATCTTTAGCGTGCACATCCCTGAGAGGGCAGCTGTTATTTTGAGAATTCCCCTATCTGCATGTGTCTGTGCGCTTCTGAGTATCAGGCAGGAGAGGTTAAATCAAAGTGGAGTCAATAACTTCATCCCTCCCTCCTGGTCTGCTCTGCTGTGCTGCTGGGAACGCCTGCTGCTCGCTCTCTGGCTCGTGAAAGAGGAGGACAGGATGGGGTTCAACACTTTCACAAACACTAAAGGAGGGAAGAGTCGTGCTGCTAATACAGAGGATGATCTAAGACTCTGGCACACAGATATATATAGAGACACACATTTATCCACACACACACACCAAGAGAAAGGCTTCCTCACTGTGTCTGAGAATGATAATGAGCTAAATTCTCTTTTCTCCCAACCTGAGAGCCTGAGTCCAGTCATGGCCACAGCCCCGGCTAAATCAATATCATCATCCATAATCTTTATTGTGGGATGAAACACAGCATAAATCAGCACAAAGCCCTTCACACATCCCTCTCTTTAGCAGCCTCCAATTTCATGCAGCACTCTCCTGGGCCGACAACACTTTCTTTTCGGCGTAGAAAGGTTGTCTCCCAGTGTCTTCAGTCTCTGCAGCACCTGCTCATGCATCATATCACATATTTGTTTCATGGTTTTGACCGTGCTCTGTCTGCAGCCCGTGTGAAAGGTGAGCTGAGAGAGCGGTGCAGGTGTCGATTTGTGAGGAATGAATTGTTCTAAACCTGCAGGGGGATTGGTGGAGTGGGATGATGTTTAAGTTGTTAAATCTTCCTTTGAAAAGTGTCTCTGTGTACGTGTGTGTGTGTGTGTGTGTGTGTGTGTGTGTCTTCCAGCTCTGCTCTCTTTGAGTGTGAGTGTGAGTAATGAGGTTTGGAGAAGAAAGCTTAACCAAATCCTCTCATCAGTCTTCACGCCTTCAATACCCAATCAGCAGGCTAATTCAATACCCAATCACAGGGCTAATAGCATCCAGCCGAGAGGAGAACCAATGAGAACTCAGCTAATGGACCTTGGGGAATAACTGGCTGGACAAAAAGTTAGTGCAAAAAGGAGGCAGAATTTCTTTTTCTGTAAAGAAAATGTGCTGTCTAACGATCTCAGTTTGATGTCCGATCGCCTGCCACTGAAGCTGTGAAGCAGAGGAAAAATCTCTCACTAAACAGTTTCAGACATTTGTGTCTACTAAAGCGTGTCAAAGGGATGAGGGTGATGTTCAACATTCAAATCAGCAGCTAAAATTAAAAAAAGAGATACTTTTGTCTATTCCCCCAGTATCTGAGTTTAGTACTTAAAATGACGGCCTTGTTTCAGCGTTATACTGCGCACAGCTCTATGACATTTAACATGCAAACAGATTCACATCTCCCTCACTCATTTTTCCCTCCGGAGCCATGAATGGTGGGTGCATAAGTGCATGGGGCTGCAGGAGAGTCCCAACCATTGTAGTGTCACAAATCCCCCCTTCCTGACATGCACTGAATAAACTGTCACAGGCGTTATATAGTGTCTCCATAAAGCCTACCATCAAACAGTTACTACCTCCATCGCTTCAGTCCACTGCACCAGCAACACAAACAAATCACACTGCGGTGCGTCCCGGTGTTCTCAGGTGAGTGTGTGTTTGTGTGTGTGATATACTGTAAAGTGGGGTGCATACATGACTGTGTTTTCTGATATGATCATACACCATATAACCTTCTATATCTTGCTCGGTTGCAATCCATATTGACCTCCCTTTCTCAACCTCCCTCGCTAAAAGCCTTTCAGTATGTTTCATGACGCATATACAGTTTCCTGCTCTTCTGTTTTCTGTCACTGCACAGTTTTGTGCACGGTCATTAAAAGGGTACATCAGCATTCACCACATTTATTTCCGTGGTGTGATTCCAAGGCTGATTTAATGTAAGCGCTAGTGTCCATCATAAAGACAGAATGCATTTAAATGGGAAATCTACTTTAAGACACACTAGTAGCAGAGAAAATGTGCACATTTCTGGGCCTTTTTTGTTGTATTTATCTTTACCTAGAAAACACCTGGAAAAACATGGATATGACTTCAGGCCAGAATAGCTAACATAAAAATGTTATCCTGTGCAAAAATGTCAGGTTCACATGTGACTTCCTCACCATTTTTCATTGGCACACAACAGCCAAAGAAATCCAGAGGTGTCCTCCTCCTCAATTTTCCTCAAAAGACCAGAGTGCAATGCAGCATCAAGAGATTTGACTTTTGCAACAAAATGCAACATGCTGTGGCAGGATTATTAGAGCAGGATCCTGGGATATGTAGGAAATCACTTACTAAAGCAGCGGACATGGTCATTGTGTACACCATGAAAAAAAAAAACCATAACAGCCTTAAAGGCATTGAACATCATACACTAATGATATACTGTACAACAGTGTAAGAGTACGTGAGGAGGAAATTTCCCTTTAATCTTTTTCATGGCTACATCATCTTTTATTGGTGGACAAAGTGAATCTCAGCCTGCAGCCTCGGCCCTGTAGAAATGACAATTGATTTGCAGGTTATTTCCTGCTTCCTGTGAGCTAATTGAAATAAAGTGGGATGGTAGACTCAGGCTCTGCAGCATCTATCAATACTGCAGATGTACAGTAGAGAGAGCCTCGCGCCTACTGCTGTGCCTTAACCAGTCCCACAGAATATTTGTTTCATTGTTTGGCTCATCACCATACCTATATGCTATGTGTGTCCGGGCTACCTGGTGTGTAAGCCCCCTTTTAATGACTGTAAGTAAGCAAAATGAGGCACAACGTATGGCTTATGACTGTATATGCTCTATATGTGGGTTTTTGTGCATAATGTGTGCTTTTCCTGGTTGGATCATGTGAAGTATGAGTTTATGGTCATGGTGTAATATCATAAACCTTATAGTATTGAGGTTATATTAGACTTAAATTAGGGATTACAAATGGGAGCACCCCACAGAGGAGCATTATGGGTATCTTTAGAGAAGAAGGAAATAGGAATTCAGATGCCTTTGAAACCATGAATATCTTGTCTTAAAAGTAACCCCAAACCCCCTTTACCCTCCGACACACACAAATACACAGACTGATTAGTGCATAACGTCTTTTCCCATCAATTTAATTATGGTAAACATACTATAGATAAATACACAGCCTCCAGCAATGCACATCTGTCCAGGCGTATGTACAGCAGGAGAGAGGGAAGGGAACAACTCGTTGCTCATGTATGGAAGGCAACAGAAGAATGTGTGCATGTGTGTATGAGCTGCGTTTTATTTACTTATAATGTCCCAGCTGTCGTGAGCACCTGGATTTTACACAGATTAAACTGGTGAGTGTATGGAATCGCATGTACAGTACAGCGTCCTCACTTTGAGCCAATTCGCCAGAGGAATTTATCCCGAACAAAATCTTACTTACACCCCCCAAGCCTTACATTTCACATGATCCATGATACAGAAAGATTTTTTTTTTTAACACTGCATTCATTTTGCAGATGCTTTTGTCCAAAGAGACTTACAGTAAATTAAAATTGATTTTGATTTTGCATCATGGCGTACACTGTAAAAACACTGAGACTTTTTTTTTGTTTTATTTTAACACACCATATTCTGGGGTTTCTCTAAATTAAATTTAAAATTACATTTGAGAAAACTTTAATTTAGAAAGCTTTAATTTTATTTACCTTTAAATGCCTTTAAACAACAGTTCCTTTTTCCGATGCTTTTCTCTCAAACCACAGTAATGATTTCAGCCAGCCTTTTCCAATGGTCTGATCAAACTCTCCTTAGACTGCAAGATGCACTGAATCATCATTAAATCTATCTGCATATTACCTGTGCTGCTACAATTAGCTATGAATCTCATTTGAATCTCATTTAAATTCCTCCTATGAATCTCTATTATACATGGAGATTCAAACAAACAGCCATAGCATTGGAAACGTGGATGTGTACACACACACACACACACACACACGCGGCACCTGCTGTTATCATTGCTGTTGTTTTAAATGTGTTCAGTTTAATTAATTTGTTTTGATACTCAAGACAAATCCTTTACAAATCCTCATGTGGTAATTAACAATTATCGTACATTTAATAAGCACACTGACATAATGAAACAATTAGAGAGAAACAAGCTGTTTAAAGATTGAAGCAGTGCTTTGAACTAGTGTATACGCTTTATTTGTCTTTCAGTGGCTTCCAACTTCAGTGAGCTAGCAGATCATAATAAAAATCCTCACAGCTTACAAATCAAACGCCCTTTAAAGCAGAATTACAAACCAATAAATTATTACTTGTAGAAAATATAAGCTTTCAACAGCGCTGTTATGTCGAAACACACGCGTCCACACACACATTGCCTCTCTCTCTGGTGTTATCACAGGGGCCAATTAGCGGACCCCGGCTTTCTGCTCAGGCATGTGTCAGGGGACCTATAGGGAGCCCGCGAGGCTGTGAGAGGCCTCAGGGTAGCAGGAGAATTATCACTCTTTTCATCTCTCCGTCTCTTGCGCATCCTAGCATGCACATATCTACTATCTGCTCAGAGCGAGCACACTCCCTTTCTTTCTCTCCTTCCCTCTCTCGTTCACCGGCTGTGCTGGCCTCCAGAACAGCGAACAAAGGACGATCCTGAACATTATAGTATGCAAATACTTCCAGCTAATTTACTTAGGTAAGGTGGCCGAATTGGACGTGGTTCAATAAACATATGCATAACCTCCACATACAGATGATTCAGTCGATGGAGTTTACTTGCAACCTTTGATCCCCCTGAACTGTAAAATCAGGACAACTTTGTGTGTGTGTGTGCACTTTTAGGTAACAGAAGGCGAAGTCATCACAATACATGCTGATCAAAATGTGCGTCTATGTTGCACTCTGTAACGTGACTATTAGTGATGGAGTGTTCAGGGAGACCTGGCAGATTGCTGGAGCATGTGCCGGGCTGAGCTGAGTGTGTGTGTGTGTGTGTGTGTGTGTGTGTGTGTGTGTAGTTGGTTACTGTGTGTTTGTTCTTGCTGAGAGTTTTATCCCAATCACACTCCTTCCCACCCCCTCATCCTTCTTTCTTTCCTCTCATCGCTCTGTGGCCCCCTGCCGAGTGCCTGGTAGGTGGCTCGTACACACACACACACACACACACACACACACATAAACACACGCACACATACACACAAAGACAAAAACACACAGTAAGCCCTCCGCAGGCTGCAGATAGCTGTAGATCCCTCTTCTCTCCTCTACACCACAGGGAGGAGGGAAAAGGGAATGACAGGAGAGGAAGACGAGAAAGAGGAGGAATAAGTGGACAGCTGTCCTCTGTCAAGCCTCTGTCTACCTGTCTGTCTGCTACACTGTGGGCTGATATGTCTTTCTTTCTGGCAGGTGGCTGAAGACTTTGAGTCAGTACAGCAAGCTGAAATATTGTTGAACGAGGCTGAATCTCCCGTCAGAGAGGAATAATTAAGACACAGGCAGAGAAAGGTTTTGGTTATGGGTTAGGAAGTAATTATGCTTGTAATAATAGTTATAATAAAAGATACACGTCTTTAAGTGTAATGTGTCTGTTTGTTGCTGTTAGAATTTGTCCATAAGTTTTATTTCATTTTATTTTTTGTGTGTGTATTTGTGTGTGACATCGACGGGGATAGAGACAGCAGAGTGGAGGCAGTAGATAAGATAAGTGCTCTTTATTTCTGACAGAGTCATTTAGCTGTGGATGAAGAGAAGAGAGGAGGAGAGAGTTATAGTTATGGAGCTGTCGGAGGTTTGGGAGTGTTGAATGAAATGAGGTCCGGAGGAGCGGAGGGAAACAAAGGTGGAGAGGGAGAGAGAGGGAGGCGTCTACGTGACCTTGCAGTCACAGAAACAGACAAATGAGGGAGGAGAACCTGTTTCCTCTAAATCATGTGATGTGCTGTTTTTTTTCTTTCTTCTCTCTCTGTAACTCAGCCTACAGGCCACTTGCTATATCTCCCGTCTCCTCAGCCCAGTCTTCCTCACACTTATTCCCCACAATGACTGAGGATGTACCTGTGTTTTAGCACTAAATTGTACCACACACTCTGTCTCTCACACACACTCAGAATTATAGAAGGTGTTTCTTTGTCATATATTTGCTTGTATTGAGGCATCAAACTCCTGTCACTTCTGCCGTTTTCTTCTCTCCCCTTCTGTTCCTCGTATGAAGAGAAAGTATTTATTTTCATTTATCAAAGCCTTACACCCCTGAGAGAGAGAAAAAGTTGCAGTGTCTGCAATACTCAGTGTGTGTGTGTGTACGTGTGTGTCAGGGGGATGTGGAGCAATGCTGGGGGTTATTATGAAGACACTGAGATGCGACAGGAGATTCCTCTGATTGGGAATAAAACACCATCTTATCTATTTAAATAAACCCCACTGCAACTTCATCAACACACACAGACACACAGACATACACTATAAATAAGAAGGCATATATAGAACGACACAAGAAAGTAAACACATTCACTGAATCACACAAAAAAAGAAGCTGGCAAATCTATGCATGTAAACAAACCACAAGAGCAAATCCACAAAGGGATTTGTAGTAATTAAATTGCAATGATCGCCCTATTTTAGCTTTCACTTTGAAGATGAAAAAATAGTGTTCGAGCAGAGACATGAAGAAAAATAGTCCTAATAGAACATGAAAAGAACATCTAATTATTCAAAGGAGAGTAGTTACTGTAGGAATAAAAAATAAGATAAACAAATACAAAGGTTTCATGCAACACTCAGCAGAATAATGCAGAGGAAACAATGAAAGCTCCAAAAATCATTTTCATTCGCCAATGGATGACTGGTGAGCTGCACTGTGATAAACCAATCAGCTGTGATCACCCTGGCCTCCGACACTAACCTGCTGACCTTTGACCTCTGGCTGACCAGAAGAGCAGAACCTGTACTTGACCTGTGACCGTGTGGCATCCTTAATAACCAGCTCGCCCCCCTGCAGGAACGCACAACTGCGCATATGTCAATAAGACAGGAGACATGCAAAAGATGGCTGCAGCTGAGCCGTCTGTGTGTGTGTGTGTGTGTGTGTGTGTGTGTGTGTGTGTGTGTGTGTGTGTGTGTGTGTGTGTGTGTGTGTGTGACAGTAAATAGTGAGCAGAGAAACAGTGATGAATGTTGGGTCTCCAGTCGGAGGCTGCAGATGTTCACCCCAGGTGGTCTGACGCTAATAACATTCCACTTTTTACAGGCCCTTTAATTCACTCGCGATAAAGCCACATAAAATATACAGTACAGAACACTGTGATGCACCTATCAGCAGCACCAAAACACACTGAGTATCAGAAATTAGATTTTTAAATGTGCTTTCTCTCAATTTAAATCTTGTCTGATTCTATTTACTGTTAAACGTAAATAGCAAAAGCACAGATTTTTTTTTGCTGTTTTCACACTAGAGAACTCACGTAGAGGTGTAATTAGAGAACGCAGCCCCTCGTGGACTTTGTGTTATCAAGAGTCTATTTAGTGCACCTACTTTTGTGATACTTTATTTGGTCCAGTCTGCTTAATGTATCTGTTGTATAAGTAATAGATGATGAAGCTTGTGGACAAATTTGGTATTCACACAATTACCGCAGTGTGACATTGAACATGGATTATCGACAATGTAAAGGAGCATCCTTGTGTGTGATGAGCTCTTTTGATTTATTACTTATAGCAAAAAAAGGTAGTTTGCATTTTGTGACAATTATCATACTTCAAAAACATGTAGTGTTACAGTCTGATGCCCTTAGGCCTCTTGTAGAAATAACTATTTCTTGTAATGAGTAACTGCCACTTTTAAAATGGTGTACGTGTGTGTTTGAAAATGAGAGAGAGAGGGTGTATGTGGAGCCCATGTGGCCCCCTTTTCCCCCCTCAATTTGTATAGGCAGGACGTTATGTTCACACATACCAAAGATGAGCGTGCTCGCGCCCCTCTCCCCTGTTTGCTCCTCCTTCCCTCGTGTCTCCTCCCTCTCTCCCCCTTTCTGTCCCCTTATGTGAATCAACCTTGAACCAGAGCAGATGAGATAGAGAGAAAGAGGGAGATGAGGGCGCTGCAGCACAACTTCCTACCACATGTGTGTGGTGAAAAAAAAAAAAACTTGATGGGATCAGAGATTTGGAGGATGGTGGTAACTTCTTCACAGCACAAGCTCTCAGGCGCTACTTCTCCCATCTGTTATATTTTATTTATATAAAAAAATCAATAAAAAAAATTCCAATCTTAAATATAAATTTGTCTTACAAAAAACGGATTTATGTAATTTATGACAAGAATTAAAAGCTAAACCCCCCCTGAACATTCCTCACAGAAAAATCACACATTACAAAGCTTACATTACTGATGTTACTAGAAAGCAAAGATCAGAGAGAATGTACACTGTCTGTCCTCTCCTCTGGAAACATGAAAGATTTTCCCATGCTAGACAGTGTTTGGCAATACTTCACATATCGCACAAAACACACACTCACAGTCACAGTGTTGACTTTGTATTCTAGTGCAGTTAATGTGTACGCAATTTATTTCTCTCCCCAGAATAGCTGCAGCAGTTGCAGGCATGCGCTTTTATAACTACAGGTAGGACACAGACAGCAGGGTCCTGCCTCTGTTGAGTACAGCATTAATACACACACACACACACACACACACACACACACACACACACACACACGCACACATTGTCATAAGACATCTTTCTGCACAATAGAAGTCAGCAATTAATTTAAAATATAATAACAACAAACAACCCCTCAAACACGTACAGGGTAACAGCTGATTCCTGATCTTTTGTTATCGTACTCCCTCTGCAGCAGGAAACCTGAGTGACTCAACTGCTCTCAATGGTCTCATTGTACAGACACCTTTAGTCAGTTAGTGACCGCTGTCTTTAGTGAATGAGAGTTCAGATTGTCGGAGAAGAAACCACAGCAAGTCTCCTTCCCACTCCTCTCTTCTTCTTCTCTCCTCGTCTTCTTCCAGCCCATTAGAAGCGGGCTGTTTTTTTTCTTCTTTTTTTCTTTTTTTTTGTCATGAATCTTTAATCGGCCTTTTCAAGTGAGTGGGCAGGCTGAGACTCTACAGAGCACTGACCTGGGCTGCTGAAACACACATTCTGATGTAACTTATACGGACGTTGCACAGGTTAGACCCAGTTCACAGCCCAGGAACTCTCTAAGACTTGTGTCTGATCAGCACCTAAAGCTCGCAGTTATGTGCTGTGTCTCAATTCTGCTTTAAAACAATATTTCCATCTTCACACTGACAGAAATAAAGGATGTTGTAGTTAAATTCCAGCATTGTTTGGTATCTGGAATAGCTGCATGCAGAGCCATCAGTGTGTGTGCTCTCCTGTTTAGACTGAGAGGAAATTCATCAGCAGGAACCCGAGAGGGAGAGCGAGCGAAGTGACGGTTGTATACGTCCCTGCATCTCTTTCTCTGTCATGACACAAATGCATTTGCTTGTGTAGGCGTGCACTCAGCCGCACACATGAACACACACACACACACACCTCCACCAGTAAATAAAGCAGTGCAGTCAGGTCACAATCACAGTAAACCACACAAACGACTACCATCTGTCTCTTTGTCTCTGCCTGTAGGAGTCAATGAGCCTCACTGGCAACAGTTCATACTACACTGCCCAAACACAATAACATTCAACATCATGGTTTAAAAAAAATGAAACAATAAAATATCTGTGGAGGGATACAGGCTAGTCATTATTCCTCTCCCTCTCTCTTATCACTCCCTCTTTTCCTCTTTGCCCAACTCCGTCCCTCCTTCTCTTCCTGTAAATGAGTGATTTATCAGCCTTAATTGCTGGCAGTGGTTCATGTGGTCATGTGACCGCAACATGACAGCATGTGATAAATACACCCTGAAAATTAAACCCTGCTTTGCAAACAGAAACACGCAGATGCTTGCATCGCATCTGCAGAGTGAGAGTGTTTTCGGATCCTGACAAAAATAGAATTGGTCTAATAAAAGCATCGCCTTCAAAACAAAATCTCAGCTCACGATGTGCTTTAAAAGCGAAATGCTGTCGTAATAAAAGACATTTATCAAAGTGAGGCAAAGGGCAAAAGGGAAAAATGTACAATCAATAATGATAGACCAAGTAAATCTATTGTTATAAGGTGTTTCACAGCAGTACCCCGTAAACACTGAATGGACACACAGACATGCACACACGCACGCACACACAGAGCCTACAGTAGAATCTATCATTGTAGCTCATATGTGTTTCCTCCTCACAGTGTTCAGCGCAGGATGCTGACTGAAGGGCCTGCAGTGCTCAGTTCATGCATCTTATTGTTACATGGAGCCAGTTCTCAACCACTGACCTTTTTATTCACCGCACTATACATTGTTAAAATAATGTATGAGGTGTCTAAGCCAAAGCCACTTCATTGTGTTGTGTTATACACAACAGAGGTACGTGTGTGTGTGTGTGTGTGTGTGTGTGTGTGTGTGTGTGTGTGTGTGTGTGTGTGTTATGTGGGGCTTACATGGATTTGTGCAAAAAATAATGAATGTGAATGCACAGGAGCAAATACATGTTTGATGTTAGACCGAACAAAAGCATTTATAAAAAAAACAAACTATTAACAATGTTTATGTGTGTGTAGTGACATGTAACTTAAGTATAATTTTGCATGTTGTGACTGATAAAAGTAGATTCACAGCATCAGTAGTGCTGTGTATGTCCTGTCGACATCCGTGCGTTCTTTGTTGATAGGCCGGCAGTTAAACACGTTAATTGCTGTGCTTTTGCTGGTGTCATGTGACAGATGAGTTTTCTAAATGTAAAGTCATCTTGGGGTTTTGTGAGTTCAAAATTGTAAAACAGGAATTTTAAAAAAATAAATAAAATGGCAGCAATAAAAATGTACAAGCATCAAGATGAAAATAAAAAGCAAAATATGACAAAGTTGATCTTTTTGGAGATTCAACTTTAATATTGTATTCTAATCTGTTTTATTCTATTCTGTTTTGCTGCTCAGCAGCTTGTTTATAAAAAAAAGTCAAATCAACTAGTGCAGCTGACTAAGCTTACAGTTGGATTTTGACTACAAGAAGAGAGAATCTTTTCCAAATGGTTATGAAAAACATGAAGCAGATGAACCTGCTCTCAGGCTGTCGCAGCACAGACGTAAGAAATTATGGCACTTATGCACAAATGCAGCACACACAAACAGAAATGCAAAAATAACATCATTCATCCAATTCAAGCATACTTTAATATAAGTGTATTAGTTAGAAAACTATTTTTGTCTTGTCTTTTCTGCAACAATAATTAACTTTTCCTCCCAGTATTATTCTTACACTCAATATTTAAATTGCAATCCACAAATGAGCTACTTAGACTCAAACCTGATCTCTGTTTTGTTGCCTCTATAAACTCATATAAATACAATTTATCCATAGTGTTTTGTGCACTGTGATCTGCCGCCACATTACTGCCACGCTAATCTCTTTTTCTGATGAAACACAGAATCCAGGACGACAGAATAAGAGGGTAAGAGGGACAGACAGAGAGGAGGGATGGACGCAGACAGTAGATAGAGAAGCTTGGAGCCAATCTGACTGACAGACTGTCTGTCTACCTGGAACATGTTAAACATTTGACCTCTGCAGGAGTCCTACTAATAATGGGACAAGATGATTTCACAGTTTGGGCAACAACTGAAGCATCTATTGAGAAACGAAGTGTGTGTGTGCTTGCTTGTGTGCCACTCGTGTGTATTGTATATTTTTGCAGGTTTGCATATTGCATATGTGCTTGTGTATAAAAAGGTAACAGGGGGGACAGCAGAGTGACTCCAGCACCTCTTCACCTTCCCCTCCTCCTCCTTATTTATTTGTCTGTATTAGTTAGCTCCTTCTCAGCACTTAAAATTAATGTCATCCAGCAGAAAATAGAAGCTGAAAGCTAAAATTCAGCACTTTCCCGGCAGCCTGGTTATTTATCAAGCTAACAAGGAGAAGATGCATCCCGTTTCAGCCGGGCCCAGGAAATATGTGCCATTAAAGCCCAGAGCTAGTGTTTGAGAGCCAGGGAATAAAAGTGAGGGTGTCAGGGAGAGGGGATGGACGGCATCGCCAGCAATATGGATGCAGAGAGACCAGCAGACACATTTATACAAGGGACAATAGATACACTCGTGTAGAAGCATGAGACGTGAGAGGAAACACACATTCTGTCTACCCACGGCGTAGCCACAAAAAATATTCTGCATGTGCTGCATGTGTGTATATGAAGTGCTGATTCGCTCATGGCTATAAAAGATGATCCTTGAGGGGATACAGAAGACATAGTTTGGAGCTTTGAATAAATCATTTGCTGCCAGAATGAGCTTAGCACTAATTTTCTCTTTAGGAGAGGGGTGTTGAAACACGTCCCGAGGACTGTTAGTATTGTGGCGTGTTAACATCTCTATAGCAATAGGAGCTAACGCTGGAGTGGTGGAATTCAATTAGACACTGGGTGCAACGCTCAGCAGCTAGCATTGGGCAGTCACTGCAGGGAAGAGAGAGGAGAGGATGGTGACGCGAGGGGAGAGAGGAAGGAGTGTGTGTGTGTGTGTGTGTGTGTTTGTGTGTGTGTAAAGAGAAGGAGGCTGCGGGCGAGAGGAAGGCCCTGGGCTGCTGGCTGCGGTGATTCAGGGGAATACATTATATCACAGTAACCTCCGGCTGATCACAAGTTCCTCTCTCAATCATGCTGTGAACACACAGTCACAACCCGAGGACAACAGTGGCTCTGAGGCTCACACACACACACTCACACATAGCGGTAACAGCTTTACAACTAATTATGTTTGAATAAAACAACACAATCTAGGCTTAAACAACTGAAACGTCGGAGAGAAAACTGTGTATTAACATAAGTTGAAAAGAGGAGCGGGTTGATGTTTAGAGGTTTGGCTCGAGGGCGCAGCTTTGTCCTGAAGTATCAGATATTCTGTGGTTTAGAAGGAAGTGAAAACACATAACACATTTTTAAAAACAATCCAAATCTAAACACAGTTGTTCTGTGTTCAGTTTGTGTATCTTTACAACTGCAGAGAGTGAAATCTTTTTCCTTTTTGTTATTTCTAATTCAGTTCTTCTTGCTCTCCTCTCTTTTTTCAGACCAGGCCTAATAATGAGCATACATCCTGTTCTTATCCTCCTTGTCATTTGGATTTTCTGGATTGAGGGATGACGTCTGTGTCACTATCAAGACTGTAACAGTGTAACGAGGCTCACACTGAGCAGCTAGTAGTTATATATATCCCAGTAAATGGATAGTGAAGTGTGTCAAACTTGCTGCAGAACACAAAAGACCCCAGCACAGCTGCAGTGTTTTCTAAGTGACAATTCAATGTTTGAATTAAGCATGGGCTATACATTGATATTTATTGTTTATTACCTGAAATCATTTTGTTTGAATATCAGAAATTATGCTTTACAGTTTTGACTATATTCAGTCAGATTTTTCCAGAGTATTTTGTGAGACGTTAAAAAAGCTCTAGTTTGATTCCCATTACTTCGTAGTCCAATGTGATGAACGTTAACACGCCTAAACAGATATCATGATATACATCAATATCGATCTTCTGCCTAGTTGATATATATATTTTTCTGGAACAGCCAGCCGTATTTGAAGCTTTGATATTAACCACCAGCTACTGGCAAAAGCTTCTTTAGGCGTTTGCGTACACAGCCCATTTGTCCACACAAGCACTTAAATATATGCTCTCTTTCTTCATCTCTCTTACACCCTCACACACACCTTGATGTGTCTGCGTGCATGTGCGCAAGTGTCCTTCCTCCTCTGCCGTGTCTACAAAAACCTGACCTGCCTGCTGTCAGCCACGGAGGCACCTTGCCTCCCTGTGCCCCCTCCCCCCCCCCGAGTGGCCGACTCACCCCGTCACCATGGGGGGAAGACAAGCAGGAGGCAGAGGGATGACGGGGGATAACGGGGGAAGAAGGAAAAGTGGGGGGATGGGATGGTGGGAGGTGCAGTGGGGAAGGATCGTGGAGGCGTGGTGGGTGGGTGGGGGCTCTGAAGCTTCCTCTAATGTGCCCTCTCCACTCCCCTGCCTGTGACCTCAGAGCTCCTGACAGCCAGAAAGTGCTGAAGCATGCAGGTGTCCTAACGCTGCAGCCACACACATGCGAGCACACGAACACGTGCTCCACTCACACACACACACACACACACACAGACGCAGGTGTCCTACCTTAGCAGCCTGCATTCTGTCATTTTTTAACTCTTTCACTGCCTCCATCCTCACTGTGTCAATACCGTCACATATAAAATTGTGCATTGTGCTGTCTATTTATAATTGGTCAAGATAAAAAAAAAATGGACAGTGATGCAGTGCATATCAAATGCAAAACAAGCATGTACTTCACAATGCTGAGCACATGAGGAAAGTAGAGTATACTGTCTGCTGCACAGTAAAATTAGCCGATGCTGATGCTGTAGTTTCCTCTGTCCAGCCTCTCGACTGTACAGTGTAAAACCTGAGGTGTCCAGAGAGTGTCCTGTCCTATCTGTGTGTGTGCGTGTGTGTCTGTGTGTGTGTGTGTGTGTGTGTGTGTGTGTGTGTGTGTGGGAGGGGGGTTAGGGTTAGAGAGTTGTATTACAGTGGTGATGAGTCGCCTGGCTGTGAGGCTGATACCTCAGCAGCACCCAGCATTGACCAGGCCTTTAAATAAAGCCTTCGATCCTCCAGCAGCAGAGAAGGTCACCGCCTGCCTCTGGTTACCCTGCCTGTCTGTCTGCATCCATGGCCAGGAGCCCTCCTGCCATCCCTTCCTCCCTTCCTTCGCCTCCTCACCTCCTCCTGTTCTCTCACTCTGGCGTGCATGTCTGCATTCAAATCCAGGTGCCTTCCTTCCCTCAATCCCTTAACTTCTTCCCTAACTTTGCCTCGATTGCTTCTATCCATCCTTCCCCTCCCTCCATCTTCCGACTGGCGACGTCAGAGCACAAAAACTAGCCCTCGCTTCCCCTCGCTCACTCCATCATCCTCCGCCATCCTCTGCAATCCCACCATCCGTCCATCTGCGTGTCAGCCAGAAATAAAAAATAATGTACAGTGTTTGTCTCCGCAGAGACAGCTGAGAGAGTGAAGGAGGTCAAAGGGTCAAGACAAAGGTTTTGGCCTCATCCCACTGCGCATGTCACCCTCCTGTCAATCAAGCAGCACTGTCAGAGCCCCAAAACAGAGAGCTGCATAACATCGCACACAACAAATGTTGAGAGAGCGTTTGATCATCATAGAGCTAAACATGAAGTGAGAAAAAAAATGCATCTAATAATGAAACCCTCCCAGGTGTTTGCTGTCCCAAATGAGTGCTTCTTTATTAAATGAAATCAATATAAACAAGTAGTTTTGATTTCACTGAACAGAAAGATACAACAATCTTACTTCATGACTTCATGACAAACTTTTGTCAGATTTATACTAGTGAAAACATCAAGATATTATGGGGCTACAGATTTAAGGCTCCTGTTTGAATTGTTTGACCGTGTAAAGACAGATTTTATTCAATGTTGAACACAAAGCAGGTAACAGAAAATGCTGTAGTTTTTTATAGTCACTTTTCATATTTTTACTTCACTGACAACTATGAAATCAAACATAAACAATGGTTGTAAAGATTAAAAATTGTGCAATTCTGTTAAGCGTTTATAGCATGCGATATATTTTATATAGTGTCTAATAGTACATCTCAAATGTTTTACTTGGATGCAACCCTTGTTTCTTTTGTTTTTAAATATAATGTGGGCTTTCTTGGGCATAAACCTGAATCAAATGTAAATAAAATAGATAATATAAAATACTGAAATTAATTCTGACAGCGTCATTGAAATGGATCAGTTACTAAACACGGCATCAGTGTGAACATTATTTCCTGAACATACAGCAGACATGAAATTTACATTGTTAGACTTCTGCAACACTAAACGTTTTGATGCAGTTTATGTTCTTTTTTACTTTGACATTACTTTCAAATATTTTAACAGTGTAAATATATTAAATGAATTTGTGTTGTAAAGTAAAGGAGTGTTGAAGATTAGAAGACTGAAGGACAAGTTACCTCAGACTCCAGGGTGGTGGGACGGAGAAGTCGCAGCTCTCTATCACAGATGGAGGAATTTTCTTGACGTCCTGCAAAGACAGGAAGCAGAAACGTGTTATAAAACCCACAATCTGGTCTAACAACACAGACATTAAATACTTTGAACATTAAGTAATGGTTGTTTGGTTCCAAAACAGACCATGAATTCAAAGAAAAGTGACATGATGGAGAGAGCAAAGATAAAGTCAGAAATTACTGGGGACAGAGAGTAGTATTTGTCCTTTTAGTTCCTTTTGTCACCGAATAGTACATTTGTGGCTTTCATATTTTTTACTAAAATTGACCTATGAGATGAATTCATAAAATGCTATCAAGCGATTTGGAATTATAATCATTAAGTATTTAAATTCAAGGCAAATTATTTACGATTCAGAATAATCATATAGAAACTATAAGCAGAGCTATAGATTAAGAGACAAGCAGCACCAAACACAGACAACAAAAAAAAAAAAAAACTTAATCAAATGCTCAGTCAAATAAAATCTATCAAATATTTCTATCGATCAGATATCAGATATTAAATTTGAGTGGAAGGTTTAGATTTATTTTGCAATTTGGCCGATTAATACATACTACATTTTGTGCATTATTTTTCAAGACATGGATAAAGATGCACATCCGTGCATCCAAACACACACACACACACACACACACACACTGCAGTGTAAAATCAATACACATCAAAAGTATATCTGAAATATATTTCAGGTTATAACATATATGTTTCATAATGTTTAATAATACACAATATTTTTAAAACTACCCTATCCTTCATTTAAAAACTTCAAATTTTAAGTGCATTATTGAAAATAATTTAACAAAAATACAGATTATATATATTAGTTCATAAATGGCTGAAATTAAGCTTTCAGATCAGTCAGTTCATGAGGACCATATCGGTGCAGTAGTCTCACAGCAGGGTAGTGACACATTTTTGTGCGAACATAACATATGCACACATGTCAGGGACGACAGAAAACCTGGTTTAAAAACCAAGTGATCATCCTGAAAAACTATTCGCTTGGCTTCAGTAGAGTGAAATGAGGCGAAGGAGCGACAAAATATATTAATGCCCCTCTATCCATCTTTAAGGAACAATGAGAGCCATTCATTTCCCTGTAATCCGATTCACACTGGGGCCAAATGGACTCTGACCCATTCAGCTACATAGGAGCTCCCAGTGAGAGACCTAGAGCAGAGAGAAGTCTGCCGGCACCTGAAAATTACTCTGAAACATCAGCATGGACAGGACAGACTCTCAGATGTACCTAAACTCTGCTGAGAATTTGCAGTTTCAGTCTCAGAGAAATGAATCTACACATACCTATAGGTGGACACAAACAAAGAGCCTGATAAACACACAGAGGAACATTCGCACACACATGTACACATACTCCACACATATACACACACTCACTGCGCACACACGTGTCTACTCTGTACTGTGCACTCTTGCTAACTCAAACAAACACACACACACACACACACACACACACACTGGGCTTAAATACAGGGGAAGTGAGGTCCACGTGCAGAGGGCTGCTACATGGCAGCAGTGTGTGGGGTCAAGGCCTTTCCCAGGTACAAATCAAAGGGACAGGAGAGACTTTGGAAGAGCTGAACAACACTGTGGGTCACCTTGCCTGGCAAAGAGATCAATGTCTGTTTGACTGGCTGAGGGACAGAGAGAGAGAGAGAGAGAGAGAGGAAGGCTGACTGCAGTAGAAGGGTAAATCACCTCTCTCGCTTCATTGAGATGCAGGTAAAACACAGAGGGGTCGGGCTCAGCTCCAGCTCCACCCTGCATAACACAAACTTGTGCACGCGCAGACTTAAGCACGCACACATAGACAAACATGCACACACACACACACACACAGTCGCATAATGCACTCAGTTTTCAAACACCCCCCCACCACGTCTGCTGCGGTCCAAAAACACACCACTCCACTGACTCTGTGCCCTGCAACTCAACTCACTGTTGAAAACACTGTTGAAAGCATCAACACAGCCTCAGCTATGTTTATCTGGGAGTCAGAATATTGTGATCACATATAATTAAATCATAATTAGCTTTCATCTATTGCCCTTTAGTTATGATATTCTTACACAAGCAAATGCAAATCTAGTGTTTGAATTCCACTGCAACACAAAACACGAGCCACATTACATGTGCCTATATTTACAGCTGAGCATTTACAGTAATCTCAATTCAACACAAGACTATAGGATTGGATCAGACAATCACATTACCTCCACTCTGCCCATGCTTCTATTTGCGGGCAAAGAAAATCACCATGTAAAGCTCAAACAGACGGGGATACACACAGAGGCGGCAGCACAAACCTTCTTTACAGCTGCTGCATTCTTACCACATGCACAGCCGCGACAGGAGGGGACAAGTTAAATTATTAGGGTTTCAAATAAATGACACATAACTCAGGACACTGCAAGAGAGAGAGAGAGAGAGAGAGAGAGAGAGGGAGAAAGGGACAGAGGGAGAGAAGCTCTGCAGGTCTTGATGATGGACGGACCACAGAGGAACATAAATGCAGCTGATTTAAATCACTTTAAATGTAAATGTTTATCGCGTGGAGTGATGCAGATGCGGATTGAGTGGAAGAGATTGAAATTGTTTCCTCTTTTGAATGCAAATATGTTTTTAACCCTTTGGGGGGAGGGGGGGAAGGTGTAGTGCTTGTGGGGGAAGAAAAGAAAATGAACTCACACAAAAAGAAAACTGTTGTGTTACAAAATTAGATATGTAACTCCAGTTGCTACAAAACTATTTTTACTAGACAAATTATATTTTATTCAACCATAGTAGATAACTTCTGATAAAATGATAACATAGTTGCTTGTATATAAGTAATATTGTTTTTTTAGGTAGTGTTTTTTGAGAAGTACGCTGTTTACTTACTGCTCGACTGATTATAAGCAATCTTCCAATTACAACAGTTATGAATCCAAATAGAGGAACTATTAAAGCAACTTGAACTTTTGGTTCAGCTGCTCTTAAATGAATTTGTGTATTAATGTAAAGAAAAAAATTATGTAGCCTGATTTTTTTTGTTGCACCTTTGGCCTTTTGAGTTTTTCTGTGCTAAGTGAGATTATATTTACAGTATTTGTTTTACTCAAATTTATTCAGATTTCCGTTTGATTGACATAAAAAGCATCACAATGTCATGATAAAATGACTCATTCCTACAGACTTAATGCACTCAGTTAAAGCATATATACATCCTTCCACCACAAGGTCAAATAAAAGACAATGCTGGCTGGTTATTGAGCACTCACACAAATAGACACTAAAAAGTGCGCACATCCTTTGTTCTATTAATTCTGACACATTAAAGCGAAGTACATGATGATGATTCAAATGTCAATACTGATAAATTTCAAAGTGATTTCCCATAGTTGACCTGAAAGAGAGAGTCCAATATTGTGACAGCAGACAACTACATTATCTTTAATAACCTAATCATTGGACAGACTGCAAATGATCACAGTGCAGAAGTCAATATACTGGGCCGGAAAATAGAATTACAGTTACTGATCAGTATACTGATCAGATTAATCATGCGGTGTGTCTGTGTGCGTCTGTATGCTATATGTGCAGCCTTTTTGAAACTATGAAAGAGAGGAAGCAGAAGACAGAGAAAAGAAGCAGTGAATCTGGTAGAGTGCTGAGAAATGAGGAGGAAGCGCTGAAATATTGTTTCCTGTGCCTTCTCTCCTCCTTCAACACAGGAAGTGAATCAGTGCTACTGAATCCTCCTGCCCCTTGGTGTGTCTAGAAGTCAAAACACACACACACACACACGCAGAAAGCATCCCACACAATTTCCACACCCCTACAATGATCAGCAATTTTCCACTTTATCATTCTTCCATATAATAACAGAGCACGAACACTGGAAACCTTTGAACCGCCACACAAAGCAGACCTCCTGTCTGACACTGTTGATGCACAAGCAGGTTCGGTTCCAGGTAAATCCTGAGACCCTAAGAAACCTCAACTAATCCTATCTGCCTCACAGAAGAAAGAGGTGCCATGAAAGAAGTATAGCATCTCCAGTTCTAGGTTATAACACAAATGTAATTAAATAGCACACTATATTGACCTAATCAGATAGGAGGGCCATAAATTAGTGGACACATGCTCACTAAAAGGCCCTCTCCTCTCAGCTAGGACACATCTCTGATCGTTTATCATCTGAAAGGAGCAGGAAGGCAGCCAGCATCTCTCTCTCTCTCTCCCTCTTTTTCTTTCTCTCTGTATTGCTCTCTCGCTCCCTCTTGCTCTATCTCTGTCTCTCACTCACTTTTAATCACAGAGAAAATCATTCCTCCAGGCATGAGGGGATCATGCTCTCCCATCTTGTCCCTCACTCTGGGCTTTCATGGGAGACAATATGAGACAGGTGTGTGTGTGTGTGTGTGTGTGTGTGAGAGAGAGACACTGTTGTACAGGTGAGACACAAAGCTAATATAGAGTCTGTACAGTCTTTGTCACGTCATCGCTGTGGTGCATTTCAAAGTTTCCATGAGCTACACACACATCTGAAAAAACAATTCCTCCTTATGTGCATACACACAGCACATGCAAGCACTCTGTCAAAGGTCCAGCAGTGGGAAAAAGATAATATCCCTCCTCCACACACACACACACACACACACACACATAACCACACAGATTTCCAGCAGCATGCATAGTGCTGGCAGTGACCTTGTATGGCAGCCCAACACAGACGCTATGTAGCTTTTATCTCAACCATACTGCTCTTTAGGATGCACTGAGTTCACCAGGCTGCTTTCAGGAGGAGAAACACTCTGCAGGCCAGATTCAGAGCAGAGCAGAGGCAGGTTACAGGCTACTGGACCTGTCAGTAGCCTACAAAAGCAAATTACTTCGAGTGCCTCCTGTGGCTTTTCTCTCTTTTTTTTTTTCTTCTTATCAGCGTTTTTATGTCAGAAGTCAAACAAAGGCTCTCGACACTGAAGCGAAAGTGGTGGATACCTCCGGTGTCCTAACACTGGCGAACATTTTGTCAGGCTGAATATGACTGTAAGCATCATTTAATCTAAAGTATGCAATTGTAATCATATCACCACAGTATTATTATAAAGTGTTTGACTGCATAAAGTTCATTTTCAGACGGAATTATTTGCAGAAAGTCAAAATTCATTTTTTTTCAAAATTAGACATAATCGTATATTTGCCTCATCTTCTCGAGACAAAGTATTTTGTCATGTAGACGTTTGTCTTCGGTCGATTTTAAGTGAAACTTGAAACACAGACAATATTCAACAAGTGGACGACTACCGAGTAAAAAGTGCAAGTTTACTCTAACATCAATCATTAACTCAACCTTTTCTAGGACACCTGCAGCACAATTATCAAGCCCTGAGGCAAAAAGAAAATTATATTAGAAATATTGAGCATTGTGGTCTGATGTTCTGCACGTTTTTAAAGAGAAATTAAAGAGTTTCTGTCTTTAATTACGCAACAGGTGAAGACCGTCCCTTTTATTTTTTGAGGAGCAAAAGTCATCAAAAGAAAAAGGAAATACTTTGTAGGAATTCGCCGTGTATTTTTCATGGGGAAATAGAATAAAAAAACGCATATTAAATGCAATATAAAAGTACTTCAATAGATAGCTACATTAGAGCTGGACTTGAACTTGGAGCTGTTATAATTATGCGCCTTGTGAGCCACATCTGCATCGCGCTTTAATCAAAACCAGATGTTTATGAACAGATGTTAGGCCCTATGTCATCTCAATGACATTTGCAATTGGCATTTTCTCCTTCTGTTTATATTTCAGTTTAGATCGCGAGGAGGTGATAAGACTGAGAGGGTGTGATGTCGCCTCAAAGGCACAGAGACAAACAACATGCAAAACTAAAGAGAACAAAAATAATAAACATGTTCAGGAGAATATATTTGTTTCCATTCATGAAAGTTTATTGATGAATTGTAAATGTATTAAATTCCATTTTTAAGAGCGAACACGGTGTCTGCCAGTTAACTGTACTGTCCAGACAATACATTTTACTCTTTAGAAGTCCAGGGCACGACAAAAGATGTATGGCTGCATGATGGTTTGTTTAATTATTCTACAATACCGGGAGAACATTAAATTTCCATTTCCAAACTATTCAGTTTATTTACCGAATAACACCCATAGGGTTCTCTGTAAACTCAATTAAGTTCCTTAAATGAAAGGAAAACACATTAACAACGAAATGCAGAAAGAATAGATCATTTGTCGCAACAATTTTACGTGATAAAGTAGCCTATTTCTCATTTATTTCAGGACATGCATCATACTCTGCTTCTGTTCAAAGCATTTTATCTTCAGCCCCACTTGTTGATAGCAATAATCTATTTAGTGTGTGCATTTGTCAGGAAAAATGATAACTGTTTCTGCTAAATATCCCGATGCTGCTCACCTTGATGTTGTCTGTCAGTATAAATCAATGTTGAGTATAAAGTTGCATTATTCCCAAAATGTCATTTTTCTTACAGGGCTCCAAAAGAAGCCTATAAAATGTCGAAGGGTCCATGTTCGCGGGGAACTTTTATGAAAGCAAAGTGACGGATGAATGTACTTTTTACAAATAAATCCCAAAAGGTGATGAGGCTGAACAATGCAGTCATGGTATAATACAATCATTATACACAAGTTCACAAAATTAAGGAAAAAGACAAAAAAAAGTAAAGACACAATCAGTACATGACCAGCATGCAACTGTTACAGTCTGACTTCAATTTTCCAAACTTCTGCTTGGATATTTTTCACAAGACAAATAGGATGGATGATGTGAACATGAGATGATTCATATCAAAATAAATTGACTTTAAACAAAAATAAATTCACATCAAAATAAAGCTGCTGTGCCTGAGGATCGTAGAATTTCACAAAACAAATTTGGGGTAAAGGGAACAGGATGGACGAGGCGCAGGATGAGACTATAAGTGCGGACCTACTCAGCAAAGTGTTAAGTAATAATTTTATGCAGTGTGTCTGAAGACAAACATCACGAACCGGACAGAAATCCTTCAAAAATATTTGTGGAAACCGAATTCTTATTCAGAGTCCGCCCTATTTATGTGTCCTTTAAAAGTGATAAAACATAAATCAAACAAAGATCATCACCCTGAAAATACAAAATACCTTTTAAATACAGGAAAGTGGAAAACTCTTTTGTCCTTAACTAACGCAGGTTTAACCAAACAACTTCAACACAAGCAAGCGCAACCTATTTTTAGCTCCGCGCAAATTAAAAGTTTTTTTTCTGTTTCTTTGTGAGGGTCGGTTATTAAAACTTTTCAGCGCCGAGACTCACATGAAAAACTCCGGGGATGAGGGGTTGTTGTCGCTGCTGGATCCTCCGTTTTCTCTGAAGCCGGTGCTGATCAGCTTCTCGTATTTCTCCTTGTAGGCGTCCCTCTCCCTGGCCAGCCGGGAGATCTCCTGCTTGAGGTGGTCCACCTGCTGGATGAGTTGCGTCTTCTCTCCCTCCAGGACGTGCCGCTGCTGGACCCGCTTGTACCGGCAGGACTGGGCATAGCCTCTGTTCTTTAGCGTCCTCCTCTTCTGTTTCAGACGGATCACCTCTTCCTTGCTGACCCCCCGCAGCTGCCGGTTCAATTCCCGCACCGACATGGTCACCAGCTGCTCGTCCGAGAACCGATCATCCAAGCGCATGTGCTGGTGGTTTCCCCCCGCGACGCCGCCGGACTGAGACCCGGAGGAGGGGTGGTGTGCCCCTGTGTGGTGGTGGTGGTGATGGTGGTGGTGGTGGTGGGGATTCCCGTTCTGAGCTGCGGCTGCAGCAATAACCGCGGACACCACGGCGGCCGCTGATCCCATCTCCTCCCCGGCCATGGCGCCTCCTGCCCCGGCTGCGCCGCCGAACTGCTGCCCTCTGGCATAGCCATCGAAGGTCTGGAGCTGGTGACTGCTGCTGATCAGCGCCTCTACGGCGTCCTCCGGGCTAAAGCCCAGAGCCTCGGGGTTCAACTGCTGTTGGTACCCGGTCATCCAGTAGAAATCCTCCAAGTGCCCCTTCTGTTCGCTCCCTGATCCCGGACTGGGCGCCGAGAAGCTTGGAGAGGGGGGAACCGAGCTGCAAGGCGTGCTCATCGGGGTGGAAGATAGGGATCCCCCGGCGACCAGGCGGCTGCACTGGCTGATGCTGCGATCGGGCTCCACCGGCTCCTTTTTCACTTCAAACTTCATCAGATCGAAGTCATTAACATATTCCATGGCCAGGGGACTGGTGGGCAGGTCGGAGTTGCTCATTGCCAGCTCTGATGCCATCCTCTTGCTGTTGACAGTCCTCCAAAGGGGGTGAGGAGCACCTGTCAAAGTGGGCTGCTGTGACACGCACTGAGCCAGCTTGATTTCTTTATTTATTTTCTTCAAAACCGGAGGAAAAAGTGGATTTTCTCGCACTAATTGCGCAGCGCAGGTTTTGGTTTTGTGAGTCGATAAGTTTTTTTTCTTCAGTCTGTGTTGCACAGACGCATTGGAGCAGCGCTGTTTCCTCCCTCTCTCCCAGCGTGCGGGTGTCTGAGCGCCGCTCTCTCTGTTTCTACCATTTAACACTTCATGGCTCCTTTTAGGATTAGTGCGCCAAATTGAGGAGGCTCACGTACGTGTCCCGGGCAAATAGTTGCTTTGTGGAGACTGGGGAAAAAAAAACTCCACCCAAGGATTGATAGATTTTTTTTTCTAAGGGATCAGTCAGCCGACGAGTTAAAAAGCATTGCTTAGTTTTATAGGCGCCCTGACGTCAGAACTGAAATATGAAATTGACTGAGACTCAGCCAATGAGGAGCAGAGCCTGTGGAACTAATTAGCATAATAGTATAGAAACCAAAGTTTTCTGAACTGTCCAAGCCCATTAGTTGATTGACACATGCGACTTCATATTCATCCTTTTGTCACTTTGCAAAAACAACGAAAGCAAGTAAAACAGATTTCGAGGATTTTTAGATCGAGGATCTTTTTTAGATTAGCAAGTCGTTATCATTTTAATACATATTTAAGGTTTTTCCATCATCATAATAATAATCACATAACATATTTAAATTTTAAAGTCATATCTTCAACATTATTGTTTGTTTAAGCATTATCTGATGATTGGACGGGCTTTCTTAATCCTACTCTCATATAGTGTATTGATATAACAGGACTTTGCACAGGTGTATTTCTTTAATTATACGGGCAACTTTATAATTAAGGAGTGAAATTGATCTCAAAACTCGTCTCGGACAACACAACCGTTTTAGTCCTTCTACCCAAACATCAAAATGCATTTTAATGATTTTCACTGGGCGATAGATAAATGGTCTGTATAGCACACAAACTCGCAGAAATAGATTACTACAGATAAAGCGGATCGTTGTGCGAGGAAGGTGAAAGTGTTTGAAAAGAGCATGACATGGGTCTGGTTGAATGACATTGTTTAGAAACCCAACGTCGCCACCTTTCGGTGTAAAAGAATATTTCATGTGGCTCTTATACTGTAAGGCTCTGTATGTGTCCGATCCTCTTGCGGTGTGCAGGTGTTTTTCTGCTTTAAATGGAAAAATTACTTTTTAAACACTTTGCTCCTGTAGATCCTCGTCTGCTCTCTGTAAATCTTACTGCTGGATATGAGGATTATTTAACAGGACAAACATTTACTTCCATGACTCCTCATCATTTGTGGTTTCAAGACAAAAGAAAAAAACTAAATAGAAAACAACAACAACAAATATTTAAACTATACACAAGTCATTTATTGTTCATTAAGGAAAAAACTGTAATCCATTTTCTTACACATGCGTCTATTCACATTACATGCAAGTCCTTGTCAACATAAAATCCCTTTTCTAATGGAATACTGGGAAGTGATAACACCTCCATCTGTGTCCTTCTGGAGTCTTTAGTCTCAATATAATAATCACAGCATCAGTGTTTCTCTCTCTCCCTCTCTCTCTGTCTCTCCTGGAGCACATTCCTCAGGAGTGGTGGCACATAAGAACAAACAATAAGCAGGGCTATACACAGAGGACTGGAGAGCAAATAAGAGCACTCTCCCCGGAACATGTCACACGGGGAAGCTTCAGAGAACTACAAAGCCGCCAGCAGATAATCCAACTCCCCCGTGTCCCAACGCAAGTAAATATTCTCTTGGTCCCTGTGACTGTTCATGGGGACCTAACGTTAAACAGGAAGGATAAACATCGTGTTTTATTCATTAGAACACACAACAGAGGCCCCTCTGATGCTTTTCAATAAATATTAAACAGACGAGGTGTCCCATCTGATGCTACTATATGTTGTTGCTGTTGTAGTGTAAATTCAGACTGGTAGTAAGATATACAGTAGGAAAAAAACTTCACAGTAATAGCAATACATATTTTTCAAAGTTGGTATTGCTTTTTATACAGTCATTTGTATGTCTTTGAACCACTATCTTGACATTGCGTTTAATGACAGGAAAAATACGTCATAATTGAGGGAGGTGAATAAAATGATCCTGTTGTATGCAAAATGTAATTTTTTTATTCCTGTAAAACTGGCAAAATAACCATAAATGTCATCAGAATTATCATTCCCTTATAGTATATGGCAAATTGTCCAACATACAAGTCACCAGCAGACACGCAGAGCAGTTGAAGTTGTTCGTGTATCCACACAGGTCCATATTTGATGCGGCAGTGGACACTAGCTGCTGTGTGAGCTCTGGGTTTGCCAGAACTCTTAAACCTGGATTTATTGGTCCAAGAGTCTCAAGGGTTAACAAGCAGAGTCCAGAGCCAATGCATCAGCTGTGTTACTGAGGGCTAATAGTCCTGTATGCACCTCATTCTGTCTCCCTTTGGAGTTTCACGTATAGGCAGCTCACTGCCATGAAGTTTACTACTGTCTTCATTTTATCAGGGAGGATTTTTTTCCTCCACTATACAGGGGTTGCACTTAGGCATATATCATAAAATAAGCTTATACAGCAGGAGGAGGACCACCACATATACACAGAGGAAAGTTAAGAGCATTTGCACACCAGCTAAATATATTAAAATGAATACCACACACCAGATAATTTCTAATGAGAGATTTTTCATCTAAATAAATTACATTTGGAGAAAAGTTAGTTCCAAGTGGACTGAATAGCTTCCTTTAACTCAAACTGAGGCTGTGTTTACTTACTGTAAGAATGACATGCCTAAACCAATCTTTAATAGCAGTAAATACTTTTAAAACTAATATTTGTATGAGTTTGTGAACCCAGAGCAGTGCAGTCAAATGATTTGTGAATGAAAACATCCAACTCTTTGAGGTGGGGTGACTCTTCTGTAACAATGCTAATGCCACAGCCTTATGTGTACAAACCAGCTTTGTGTTAATAGTCTGGCCCCTACATGTGGAGCCCAGCTAGTACATGTTAATGAGACACTGTCTGACCTTTCAGAGTTCACCCCAGGAGAACACTGATGCATCCTGGTGCTCCCGGACTTCCCCGTGATTTACTGGTACAGTGACTTTACTAATTGTTACATCTATTAAAAACATCCTCGTTACAGTATGACTTATGTGCCACGCTGCAATACATCTCACTTTTATTTTCAGCATGCTAACCTTTTGTTTGCCTCTGGGGTTCCCTGAAGTTGTGCACTTACAGAGGATGTGCATGTTTGTTTGCTTTGTTACACACCTTTATAGTAGAAATAGTTTTGCTTACATCTATTTGTAGAAGCAGGAGCTACTTGTGAGGTCTGTAAAATACATAACATGCAGAAATACAATTTGTTTAAGACAAATATGGCAACTTACGCACCATGATATGATCTTAATGCTGTATAAAATATTATCATAATGTTCTGACAAAGAAAGGAAATGGAGGATTGAGAGCGTTGAGAAAAAAAGTAATTAATGCTCACTTTATGCATCTGCAAGATATGCATTTTATAACTCCACTCGCACTATTCAAAATCTTAAGTGTGCCAAAAATAGCCAAAGACATTACCGTATTTAACAGACAGTAACTTAAATAAAATGACAAAAACTAAACTAAAGGATTCCTGCATTACCAAGATTATGCCTTATAATCATTCATTACATTCCCAATGGGAGGTAGGCTTCATAGTCATTCTCAATCCCTGTTTAATGCCATATATTAAACTCTGGTGGCACTCCAAATGGGGGACAACCAGACAAGTGGGCTCAGTGGGCTCATCTGAGACACATTTAATTAGCAGGACAGAAAATGAAATGTTTCGTGGGGTCTTAACTAACTGTTGTATCTTTTGTAATAGAATGAGGAGCTGTGAGAAGCTATTACAAGGAGGAGCATGAAGAATGGCACCACGCTTTCCTCTGCCAGTGTTTTATAGGGGGAATAAAATAATGCATATTAAGATAATAAGCTTCCACATCACGGAAACAAAGTGCCATATTTGCAAAGTGCTACGTTTGAGAGACCAGGCTTTAGTCTCTCTCTCTCTCTCTCACTATCTCACCGTCCTGTTCTCCAATCCTGCATTAATCAGACTTTTACAACCTTTTTCGATTCATTTACCTGCTCAGGAAGCAGGTAGCGGCTCTGAGTTTGAACTGCCTGTTTATGTGTGGACTTGACAAGCTGAAAAACATGCATGCATGGTTAATGGAGGAGAAACGGGCCCTCAACAAGTGAGTCTGATCATTACACACACACACACACACACGATTGTGGAGCAGTGTAAGACAGGACATGAGCTTACCAGTAATATGTTGATATAAAGCACTGAGGTTCCTCTGTTGTTTTCGCTCTGATCTAGTTCTGTTTTTTAAACTCTACAGTGGCAGGAATGTCCAAGTCACCACAGTCAATCGCGTCCTTGAAGCCTAAAAATGGAAACATTATGCAGAGTAAAACACCAGAGCAGTGTAAGATTCTGATTCAAATGATTGGATGCTCTTGATTAGAAAACCAGGCTGTGACACTCTCTCTCTCTCTGGCTCTGTGCCTGCCAGAAGGATGCTTCAACCTGGTAATTGGCCACAATGAGCAGACTTGCATGTGTCAAACTCTCCTCTTCACATCTGGTTATTGTCTCTCACAGCAGGTGGACATCACAGGCATCGTCTGAGCAGTCTCATCTGCTCTCTGTCTCTGTGTAACACGGGATGCACTGCTATTATACTTTAAAAACCAGCAAAACTGCATGTGCAGTTTAAAATATGATATCTCTAGCGTGAACGTGTAACACGATGACGAGATGTGGGTCGTTCACATGTCAGCGCAGTCTGGGAGTTAATGATTTTCAAGGGCTTTTTGAATACACAAGTATGTGAAATTGGACGTTGCAAGAGGAAGCCCAGGTTCATGAATGTAATCAGGTTTACACACAAACACTAAAATTAAGTGTGAATCGTATGGAACCTGAGCTCATCTTCTCTCATTAGACACACACTGCTACATTATTGGCTTCATTAGCTATCCCCACCGTGCATCACCCAGCATGTGGAGGAGCAGGCAGAAGAAGTCAACACTTACTAAATAAAAAAAAACAATACAAGGTATTTGCTTTTTCCCCAAAGCTAATGGTTTCTAATAGTCCACCTAACTGAGGGAGAAATGTGGATAATTTGAGCTTTCCGTTCCTAATGACTGTGATTTTCTATTCTTAGGTGTATACATGAACAAAGAGTTTGCATGTGTGACTTCCAGTGTACTCGTGGCATGATGATTCATGAAGCAGTTGGAGGTTATGAGTTGTTATTGATGTGGCCGGTATATGTACTGTGTTATATGCTCTCTGCAACTGTACACTGTTATTAATATCCACAGTGTCCACTCTGTGCTGTTATTAATGTGACTCATATGCATAAAGAGTTTCCCCATTAGTCAGAGTCGGACTGTGCCATCATACAGAGAGGAGGTGCAAGGAGTCCTCTTCCTGTTTATCCTCCTTCACCTCTGCCACATCGTCATCACCATCATCCCATGTTTGAACGATAATATAAAGTGTCATAATATATATTGAATATCTGTGGGTTCTTTATTGTTGATTGGACAAAACAAACAATATGAAGATGTCTCCTCAGGCTCTGGGAACTTCTGATGGGCATTTTTCATTATTTTTCCAACATTTAAAAGACTAAATGATTAATTGATTAATCGGAAAAAAAATTAACTGATAATGAAAATAGTTAGTTGCAGTCCAAGAAATGTGGCGAAGTTGTGGTTGAACAACTTAAAAAAAGAGCTAAAATTCAGTTGCACTGAAATTGTTGAATGTAAATACTGTTTATTCCTGCTGTGTTAAGCCTAGTGAGAAAAAATATGTAAAGTAAACAAAAGGCAGAAAAATTCTATGAATATAAAAAAGGGTATATAGGCAAACTATATGGTATGATCGTATTTATGGTTATTCTAATTGTTAAAATATTATGGTAAGGGTTTTAGTCAAACAGTTAAGGCAACTATTAGTATAGCCACAAAATAGAAAGAAAATAAAACAAATACTTAGAAACTTAACTCACAGAAGAATAAATTATAATAATAAACTATGACTATGACTACAGGCTGCTCTGGCTCACTCAGTCTTCGGAGATCAGGGGGAAACCCTAAAAGTGGCACCACATTACAGATACAACAGTCGACACGACCCAAGTTGCTTCTCTTTTCCCAGCCCAGACCTCCTGTGTCTCCCCACACATGCTTCCATCCCTTTGGAGACACTAAGAGATTCAGCCATGAGAAAGATGAGAATGTAAACACTTGTGCATGCAGTGTGATTTAAGATTATTGCAGATTAATGTTAATATTAATTTTAACCTCCCTGTGACAATCCCCTCATCAATTCCACAGAAATTGAAGAATAATTTGCCTATAGCTCTTAGTAAGCAGAGGAGTGTGTGAGGGAGCGGGCAAACTAAAGTCACATCTCTCTGCGTTATTCTGCAGTCTGTCAGAGAGGAAGATGCAGAGACAATACAGCCCACAGGACACCACAGCCTCATACAACAATCCTTTATATCTCCACTAGATTAATGCCAGGAGACAAATGCACTTCCATCGGGATATTCACTTCTCTGGGGGACAGCGAGGGAGGAGAATGGAGGGAAAAGAGGTTGATCATTGCTGGACCGAGGGATGTGTGATAAACAGGCTTCATGTAATGGGTGGACTTTTGATTATGGCAATATTGAGTGTGGAAATGAGATGTTTATCAGATGTGGTTTTGAGGGAGAGACAGGAGGAGCGAGGGAGCAGGGGGAGGGCTGGAATAAGCGTTAATCTGGCTGCTAAATGGAGGGTTTGACATGTTGTGTCTGTCTGGAGAACCCAGCGGGACACGTCTCCTCTTCATCTCTCTTTGATCAAACTCACAAACGCTCACAATTAACACCTCATGATGATGAGTGGAAAATGTGGGAGCATTTGGAGAGTGATATATACATTTCTGACTCCAACTAAAAGAAAGAGATCCTGAGAGCGACACATGATTTTTGGGGAAAAAGGAGGTTATGACAGCTAGACGGAGTGAGATGAAGAAGAGGGGAAAGTATCTTTAAGCTTTTCCTAAAAACGCACAAACAGACTTAGTAAGAGTTAGTCATGGTTCTTTGCGCACTCACAGTAGATTTGGATGCTTACACAGGAGCAGAGACACCCTTCCTGTTGCTTATCCGCTTCCTGAGCCTCAATTTGTATTGAAATCCCTCACAGGCAATTATCCATATGCGAATGGTGTACTTACTCTGAGCTTATATAAGTTTCTTTCGCGGTAAGCCGCACCATTTTCATTTTAAAACTCTGATTACAATTTCAGAGTTTATTCCTATGAGGAAATGGCAAAAATGGGTGCTCATAGTTAACACAGAGTATAAAATCCTGCTGGACCTCTCGCTGGCTGTATAATTTGAAAGATTGAATAATCTTTCCCTGGCATGATGTTTAAAATCCCTTTGCAGGAAGAGAGACGTGGGCAGCAGTTGGCATCTATGTGGTCAGGAAGACATTTTGTTGAGTAAAGTGTTGGCAGGCAGGCAAGATGAACCCCCCCGTCACCACTCAACTCCCGCCTCCTCACCCACCTCTCAGGCTGTCAGGAGTGTCATATATCTGGGGGATATCTGAGGGCGAGGGAGATCGTAGCCCAATTACGGGCTGATAACTAATCAATAGGCCACTTATTCCTACAGCCGGAAGTAAAGGAATGGGCCCCTGGGACACGTAGTTCAGATTACTTTCCTCTCAACATGGGACAGCCACTAATGATGAGACAGAAAAAGAAGTGGAGAGGGGCAGACAGAGGGAGCGGAATAAAGAAAAAAAACAGGGAGGGGAGAAGCTACAGTACACCAAAAGACAGACAGAGAATGAGGAGAGAAAGAGATAGAGACAGAAAAAATGGAGCACTCATACGACAAGGTATGGGACCTCGAATGAGTGCTCCATTTTTTTTTCATATTCAATGGGCAGTTTGTTGTACTAAGCAACTGATGTACACAAAACACTAACTAGATCTCTTCACTGGCAGGTACTTAAAAAAAGGTTGGTTACAAATTACCACCACCAACAAAGCAAGTTACCTTAGGCATCAAGCCATGAAAATAGTTTAGGTTTTCAAACTTTTCACACAAGTACTGAGCACTTATTCTGAATTATAAACCTCTGCTCAGGTCGATGTTGGGTGAAGCTATGCTGGAAATTACATGAGGTCACCAAACCTCATGAACCAATAAGAATTATAAGGGGACCACCATCATGAAGCTGC
Organism: Maccullochella peelii; assembly: GCA_002120245.1. NCBI lineage: Eukaryota > Metazoa > Chordata > Actinopteri > Centrarchiformes > Percichthyidae > Maccullochella > Maccullochella peelii. Next base: position 5,455 of record LKNJ01000126.1, on the reverse strand, counting down.
AGTCAGACAAAATGTACTTGCGTGGTGTGGCCAAAAGCTGGGGGGACAGGAAATACCGTGGGTAGAGCTGTAAACATAAACTGCAGGAGCTAGCATGGGTAGCGTGCTAACAATAGCAGTTCACGAAGCTGTAAATTGTTCAGTGTTTCATCAAACATTTTAAGTCTGTCACTGTCCTTGTACTCACTGCAGACTAACAGCATCCCTTCTTCTCTGCTGCTTGTATTATTTCACAGTGCAGTTATGTATTGTATGTAAACAAGCAATATTTTGAAACAATATTCGCGATTTCGCATGTCAAAGTTGAACTCAGATTGAACTCTGCGCAAAGTGACAAGAAGCGAATGTGTCTCACCCCGGTACATATAGAAATGAGAGGGAAGTGAATTTCGGTGTGACTGGGCCATAAGAAGGAGTCTTATTAGGCAAAATACACCTGTAGAGCCTTTAATTATGTTTCTATGATATAACTAATTTGCACATGTTAGTGAGCTCTGTCAAACTAATGCAAATTACTTAAGAAAACTCATATTTTTTCAAGAAAAAAAAAACTCTTCATGATGATCACTGATGATGTTACAGTACTACCTCCCTTATTAGTGGTGATCATCAACATATTGTGTTGGCCTCTACAGAGACTCAGGGTTCACAGTAGTTAGTAGTCATGCTAGCTGCAGACCTGGTCCTTGTTTCTACCTCCAAACGAACCGCCCCTTGATGCTTGAAGGGTCTTCTTTCCACGGAACACAGGAACTATTCGTTCTCATTTCTTTTGACAGGCCATTCGTTTTGTCGCTCCTCTGTCACTGTTGCCCTCATGAAGAAATATGGCAGCAGCCTCTGCCCCTGTCCCCCACACCTTGTGCCCTTAGCTGACAATCTGCCCAGACCCCAGCAGGCCCCCCTACATCCACTGGCTCCTCATCCAAGGCCGCTGTCACTCCCACCACTCTTCCACTAATATCAAGTAAATGATCAACAGTTTCTCGTTCAGACCCTGCTATTTCAGCACAATCAACCCCAGACTGGGGGTAGAATCAACGATTTTACAAGTGTTTATGTGCTATAAAGTTTATGCAGCATCTGTCAGCACAGAGTTAAATTGTGATATTTTCATCAGGCTATAGAAGAGGAATGGAAACTATGGGCATGGTTAGTCTGTTTTTCTAATTCAGTAGCGCTGTCTAATCAGTCGAATGGTGTTTTTGGCTGTCAGGCAGAAGGCATCAGTGAAAGACGAAAGCCTAAACCATCACCATTAACACTGATCAGGTTTCTCCCAATCTGCTTGTTTATCCTCCTTTCTCCCCAGATCAGTACAAAGCTACTTTACAGCCTCTTAAACCCGACATGTTTCTCCAAGACAATACAGACGGTCCTCAATGACTTTAGTGATTAAATGCATGCAGTACTTTTGGATGAAATGAGACAGGAGAGAGCAATAGAGACAGACAGTGAGAGTCACTCCGAGAGTCACAACAACTTCATCTCCAAATCAGTTGCATTTGGCATTGGCACATTGGGCAGATCCAAAGTTTTCCACTCAGAAGAACGATGCCACACTGCCTCCAAATCGATTGGTAATACGTCTCATCCCATTGATGCCATCTCTAATCCATTCTAGGCTCCTTTGCAAGATGGAGATGGAGAGGCAGAGGGAGAGGTATGGCAAGGCGTATGGAGAGAGAGGGAGGAAGCGTAAATACTGGCTGAGCGGCCATGTATTCTGAGGAATTTGTGTTGTCGTTTTTTTTTCTCTCTCTCTCTCTCTCTCTCTCTCCCTCTACTGTGATGGGGCTGTGTCGTTAAGCTCTTTAGTCCGCGTGGCTAATGAAATAGGGTTGGCAGGATTACACAGGGCTAAAGCACTGTGCCTGGTGAGCCTTGGAGAAACCGCTGTAGCTCCGCCAAGTGAAAGGGAGGGAAGGATGGAAAAGGAGGAGGGGATTTGTAGAGCGGAAGAGGGCAAGGAAAAGCTTTTGGGGGAAGGGCGATGGTTAATTGTAGAAAGGAAAATAGCTAGCAATACAAGACCATTATCACTATGACTAACTGTCAGGTCTCGTTCTGGATTGTTTTTCAGACGCTTGTCACAGTGATCCAGAGGTAGTTGGCCTCTGAGTCTGTTGAACCCTAGAGCTCTTAATTTTTAGGGTGGCCAGCCACTGGTGGAGGGAGAAAATAGTCGAAGATAGCTCACACTTGGCTTCTAATAGCCATAAAAGCAGCAGAAGGTTTTTAACTAGTCGTAAAATCAGTAGCAGGAACAGGAGGATATTAATTAGATTAGCGCATTCATGGTCCTGTGATCACCTCTTCTGCTTCCATGATCATTTCTGAGAGATGGAATTAGATTCATTATGTGATATTGTGAATCATATGAACACAGTACAGTGACACAGACAAAAATATTTTTAAACATATTTATAAAGGCTAGTTTGAAATATGTCAGAGAATCTTCCTGAAAGATTTTTTTTTTATAACTTTTGCTTCTATTCTGCAATTACAGGAAAAGACAGTTTACAATCAGCTGTATAAATCTTTAAAGGGGCATTCCACCAATTTTACACATGAAGTTCAGTTTACTCACGTCGAGCACAACACAGCTTGTGAAAACAGTTGTATAATGTCTTCTGTGGCTCTGGAGGAAGCTTTCCAAAGTTTGAAAAAATAATCCAGACAATGTCATTACGTCAACTCCTAGAAATTATGTTTGTATACTACTAAATTTGCAACAGCAAATACATTTTAAAAGGAACGCAATGCCGCCCAGTTTACATTTATTATCAACATAATTAGGAAACGTTAATTAACGTATCAAGTCGCAAAATGTTGCACAGAACGTATTTGCAAATCATTCACTAAAAGTCAGGATATATTGGCCTCTGCTGCTTCAGTTTTGACCATTCTGTTTTTAATGTGCCTCTTGTGATTCCCCCAACTTTATGGAAGTGCAATTCTTAATCGCTGTAGTACCCCTTTAAAGCATCATGCAGTTCTACCCTCTGTTTATCGCAGGGAGTCATCTCTCTCGGCCCTTTCCTTCTCTCTTCTTCCTCTCCCTCCTCATCTCTCCTCCTCTTGTCACATCGCAGGAATAAATCTGTTTCCAAACATAATGGAGCCCTCCAGGGGGGAGGGGCCTCAGTTTAGTATGCCACTCTCTGATTGGCTGCTTGGCTTGATGTCGTATATGATGATAAATCTGGCCCAGGTGTCACCTCCTCAGCAGCAGGTAAGGATTGATGGGATACAGGAGGACTATCCATCATCCTAGGCAGGTGGCACGCTATCGGAATTTGGGAAATCTGTTCCCAATCAGGGTCCTGCAGTGCTCGGCGAGGTTCGCAACGCTGTTTGGGAGGCGTTACTGGAAATCAATGACAAGCACTCAAGGTCAATGTACTGTTAGAAAACTCCTTAAGCTCTGACGGATAGATCCCTCTACTCTTTCTCTGCCTCTCTCGCTCTCTCTCACTTTCTCCACGGTTGAATGTGAGGAGACACTGACGTCTTCCATCCTCCACCACTCCGGCCCCCCCTGTTAAAGGAAAGGTGGTTTTTAGGTGGATGTCATAGTGGCTGTCTGGAGTAATTTGCGACGTAGCCCTTCTCTAGGTGGAGCCAGCGAGTGCCAATCTGGGGCCGAGCCTGGGACTGGGGTTGGGGCCGGGGAGTATCGGAGATCTAATAAAAGCCCAGGGCGCCTGCCTGGCTCCTTATTCTTATAGATTACCTGTAAGTCACCTTGTCCCTGCTACTGTAAGGGTTGGGAGTTAAGCTGCATAAAGGCAGACATTCACCCTCACCTCCTTGGCTGGCTGAAAGTCAATTCAAACTGCAGATCAGAGGAGAGGGAAACTTTGTTACAAGTCTGCTGCAAGTCAGTGATTCAGCATCCAGTCAAACTGTGGTTTAAAGTTCAGCCCCAAAAATCCTTTTCTTTTGCTGCCCCTCCTTTGTCTTAAAACAGTGATTGGTAGACATTAAGCAGAGTTTAAGCAAAGCTTGTCAAATCAGCACAAACGTGTGTTGCCAGTTGAGTTGATTTTACTTTTCACTTCAGCTTTCTCAGGAAGCCAGGAAAGATTTGTTTAACAAAAAGCAGAAGGAAATAGAGAAATGCAGAATTGATATGCATTAAAATACCTAATTGTTAATTAGTTTACAATAACTTTTCTAATTGTGTAACTTATTGTTTTACAAACCTCAAAAACATCAAAGTTGTCTTTGCTTTAAAGCAGCTATAATCAATACTTTTATATTACCAATGGATGACATGACTACTTGTTTATGGAAGATGTTGTTATGTTGGTGAGCGAAGCACAGGAGACAAGTGAACTGTTGACAACTTTACTTACAGCTAACTGTGATAGCGTACATGGCTTAGCATACTGGACTCACTCTATCGGTTGTGTATGTGTGTCTGTAAACACAACATATCCCCCGTTACCCAAGGAAATTCTTCTAGCTCAGTCTAAACTAAACTTAGCACAAGCAGCAGTAAACATTTCCTTTTGGTAACGTCACATTACCAGTCAACATGTGTCTCAAAGCTCAAGAACCTCATCTTCACAGTATGTTGGTACATTATAATAACAGTAAACAGTATTAATGTAACTGGAACCATAATACCATTTAAGGAACCACACTTAGAAAATGGCAAATACTGTACTTCAAGGCATATAGGTAGAGCTTCTACTAAGTACAATGTCTAGTGTCTATTTCTGTGGCCAAACCCATTTAAAGTTAGCCTTACCAGACACGTGCATCAATAAGTGCAACAAAAAGTTTCTCTTACAAAACACAAACACTGTAAGAGATACTGTAGTAACTAAAAGTCATGTTATGTTAACTCAAATTCATATTTTTGAGAGACAGTTCACAGTATCAAAGTCCACATCAAGTGCATGTCTCTGTAAACACAACAGGTGTCACTTGTAACAAACCTCAGAGAGAAATATCACCCAACTCTGCAGTTCCCCTTCAGCTCTGCTGAGCGTTTAGTGTGTTTTAGCTCATTGTTTTGGTTTTTCCGGCCTACAACTTTACTGTTTTCATACAATCTCACCACTCTCATCAGTGGTGTTTTTAGCTGCAACGGGCAGTTTTGTACAGTGAAAAACCTCTTAAACCTCCATACCTGACCAGCACCAAACAGCAGACGGACAAACTTAGAGACTAGCTAGTGAAGCATTTAGCAGCTAAAGAGCCTGATATTTCCCTCAGGAATAACTGGAGACCAAATACAAAGCTAAAAGAGAATGAATATTGGACTTACATTTGCCAGGTGGCCAGAAACATGACTCTAAATGAATGATAATGTTGCTCCATGTCTGCTGGATGTGTGAATAGGCCACTGTTTGCTAATAAGTTCTGTGGTGGAACTCTGAAAATCATGAGTCTCAAAACAGAACTATCTTTGTGGTATTTATTAATAAGCTTTCTGGCCAGA